>SSNS01000032.1:1448-14175 GCA_006937985.1 Aphyosemion australe | reverse complement strand
CACACACACACGCACCATGGCCTGTCTCAATAAAACATTTAACACCATTCCAGTGTCTCATAGTCTTTTGTTTCCTATTCCCACAACAAAAATGAGGAACAGACACCACAGATCCAGTGTTTTAAATCGAGTTTTATCTGTAGTGCAAGTTTCTCAGTAGCCACAATTTCACAAATATTAAGAAGGGGAAAAACAATCGTTATTGGACCATCAACATGACCAATAATAATGCAGCTGGGTTTTAAATAAAGTTTTACTTGAATAAAATGTGTTCATCATTTCAGAGGTCCACAGCATTTTGTTCATTTACATTTTGCTCTTAAAGGTAAAGTTAGATTAATTGATTCCAATGTATTTATGTAATGCCTTCTTAGGGTTCTCACCAACACCAGGCAAGGTGGGTTAAGTATCTTGCACAAGGCCACAGCAGCAGCATTCTCTGGTGGGAGCCGGGATGGGATTGAACCTACAACCTTCTGATTACTGGACAACCCGCTTTACATTAAATCTGGGGTCTTTAACAGCAATTGAAAAAAAAGGCATTCTCAAAAAAAGAGACAGCTCCATATGACTGGAATAAGTTACCTTCTAACTTGAGGTCTATTTGTTCAATTCGTTTATTTAGAAATTTTCTGTATGACCATTTAATGCCTATTTGTGATTGTTCTGCTGTAACCGCCTAATTTGGATATGTGTGCATGTGTACACTGGGTCTGTTTATATTATCATACTTAACCAAATGACCCTGGCTAATATTATTGGTGAGCCATAGCTTAGCAGGATTTTTTTATTTTTATTTTGTGGAGGTGTCTTGTCATTTTTGTTGTAAGAAATAAGCTTCACCAGCAATTACATAATTCAAAAAAGAACTTAATCGAAGCTTTAATAGCAATTAAACAATTTTTAATAAGCAATCAATACAAATTTTTAATAAGCATTTTTAACAATAAGCACAGAAGGGTAGAAGCCTGAAAGTGGCCTGAATTGAAGCTTTAACAGGAATTAAACAATTTTTGAGCATAAGAAGCCTGAAAGTGGTGTTGGCCTGAATAAGAACTTAATCGAAGCTTTAATAGCAATTAAACAATTTTTAATAAGCAATCAATACAAATTTTTAATAAGCATTTTTAACAATAAGCACAGAAGGGTAGAAGCCTGAAAGTGGCCTGAATTGAAGCTTTAACAGGAATTAAACAATTTTTGAGCATAAGAAGCCTGAAAGTGGTGTTGGCCTGAATCTGGCGTTGTTGCAGTTAAACATCTGTCCATTAGAGGTCGCTGTCTCGAAAAGAGTCGAAGCCTGAAAGTGGAGTCGGCCTGAAAGTGGAGTCGGCCTGAAAGTGGAGTCTCCGGGTCTGCAGCGTTATACTATTGAGAGCTGGGAGGAAGTGACAGGCACTGTTGTTCCTGAATGTGTTCATTAAACGATCGTTTGTGAACTGAACTCGCTTGTTTTTTGCCTGACGAACGTTAAAGTGAGCGCGCTCATTCTGGCGTGTGTGAACAGGTTTATGAACTGCGTTCCCTCGTAGTTCGTGAGCTCCAAATCTCCACCGAGCTAAAGTAGCTAAAACAGCCTGTGAATCATAGACTTTATAAAAAGTAGACCCTGAAATTGTGGCCGCCTTAGGGAATAGCGGTCGGTGTGGCGTGTACACTTCAATCTCTATGCTGTGGAGGCCGGACCTCTTGGTGCGTTCAATTTACCTCGGAGAACATACAACTGCACATAACATCGATTTTAGATGCACCCTTACAAGTTTATCTTGTAAAATAAACACGTTTCCACCACAGCAACTGTTGTTATTACAAGAAGCTGCTATGTTGAACCTCAAAGTTGGATTCAAAAGCATTCTCTGACTTAGGGGGGTGTTCCAGTTCATTATTTCTACTCGGAAGTTAGAATTTCCGAGATTTTTTTGTTACTCTGCCATATCTTTGATACTTACCTGGAATGTTTGGTAGCTCACCTGTTCTAACTGAATACATTTGTGAAAAACTATGATGATTTTCTGGGATTTTGTTAGACACAACAATTATCTATGCTTTTATTCATTCTTGTCTTTGATATGTAACTAATATTACAAAAAAGACTAAAACTATAACTGAAACTAATAAAAACTAAACTGAAACTAAGCATTTTCAAAAAATAAAAACTAAACTAAAACTAAAAAACAAGTTGTAAAAACGTATTAAAACTAAATAGAATTAAAAATTTTACGTAAAAACTAAATAAAAATAAAAACTAATAAAAAATGCAAAACTATTAAAACCTTGATCTTGACCATAAGGCAAATCAACAAAAATGTCTTTGTTGTCTTTGAAATGCTAACTCAGTGCCTGATAAAAACAAAAAATGTGCTTTTTTTGTCAACTAAAAGCCACCTCGTAAAGAAAAATGTCTCTAGAACTTAAACAAAAATTACATACTTTTATGTTTCCACCAAGTCTCAAAAATTTTGTCAGATTTTTTTTTTTTTCTAAATTTGCCTCAGAGCTCCTTCAGAAGAAGGAAAATTTTTGAATATATAAACCTGAATCTTGGTTATCCAAAGGGGTTCGAATGAAGGCAACTGGACTTCTTTGGTTTCTTGAAGACATTTCACTTCTCATCTGAGGAGCTTTGTCAGTTTCAGCCCTCCTGCATCTAATCAATCACAATAGAGGCTAATGACACCTCAGGGGTAGGGAAGAGGGGTTTTCATAGGTAGTTTCTGCTCATTAAACAAAAACAGACAGCAACAGTTTATAAGCTTGACTCTCCCAGTCAGAATTGACAAAGATCCTCGGATGAGAAGCAAAACGTCTTCAAGAAACCAAAGAAATCCAGCTGCCTTCATTCAAACCCCTTTGGATTACCATGACCTGGATGACTTCAGCAGCATACTGAGTCTTGGTTCAACACGTTACAAAACCTCACATAAAGTTTGTTGTCAGAATCAAACTGTGGAAATAATTTATCTTTTAGATTTAAATTTTTATACATAATTTTTTAATTATGTATAAAAATCTCCAGTTGTCTTTTAGCCATTCAGCCATCTTTCAAGTGAAAGCTTCACTTTTATTATAATATTCATGCTGTAACTTGTAGGGTATTTTATTAAATCAGAATGAAATGCTAAATTTGAATTTTGCCCTTAAACCTTATATAAGAGAGGTTGCATTGACATGAGGACATTAGTTATCTACCTGAATGTATCCTTGGCTTGAGAATTTCATCTTTGCTGCTTTGTTTGTGTAATGATTTTTTTCACTCAACATCCTCAGGTGCCTCCCACGCACTGCATTTCTTTCTCCCTTCACTCTTTCTCTTCTTCATCCTCTTTCCCTCTCCCCTCTCTGACAAATGCACTGACACCTACACAAAGACGCACCCAGGTCTTAACCAACCATATGCAGCAGATTCGCTGATTGCTTTGCACTCAAATAAAGCTAATGACTTCCTGCGTCAGATCTCAGCAAACCGAGAGGAGGAGCCATCCCTGCTCAGAGCTGCAACATCCAGCACCAAAAACTCCAGACGAACGGATCAATCATTTATCGGAGCGCCTTTGTGCTTTTAGCCCACGGCTGATCTACAAACACAAAGCACACGCTGGCAGGAGAAGGAGGGAAACTCCTCCTCTACGTGTGGCATGATGGTGCAGAACAGCACGGATCGCAGTCTCAGATCAACACATGCTTCCCTTTCACTCTTGTTTGCTTCATGTAGCAAAGTGCATGCATACTGCTGTTGTGTGCACCAAGTAATTAGCTGTATCATGAACGCAACATGCAGCCAAAAGTGTGTAGGCTGTTTTCCTGTTTGATTTGGTCTCACTAGTTCAATTGCTGCACTAAACCCTACATAATTATCCGTAAAATCACATTTTAGACTCTCCAGTGCTAATTTGTGGGAGTGATTTCTTCTCTTTCCTGTTTCACAGGCAAATATTTCTCATTAGGAGAATGGCACAAGTCTGTGCAGAACAAAAAAGAATCATAAGAAACAACACCGTTCTTATTTACAGGGTGATTCAGTGACTGCAGTAGTAAGCTGCAAGGTTTTCAGCTTAGTTTCGTAACCAACAGAAAGTCTTGTAGCAGCATCACACTGGATTATCATTTCTATATTTCTGACTGTATTGTAACTTTTTTGCGAGCATGCAGAAGGTATTTAGAAAAGAGCAAACTCACCAATAATTTGGTGGTTGCTGTTCCATATAGGAACACAAAGCACAGAGCGGATGTGGAAGTCAGAGAACTGGTCTGCCTGGAAAAGCAGAAGAAAATGTGCAAAATAAACTCTCTAAACATTGTTGCTATATTAGTGCAGCAGAGAACCAATGCATTTTTAATATTTACTGTGAAGCACTTAGATCGTAAAATTCTCAGCCTAAAGGAGACATCTTATGACTTTTCTTAAGTTAAAACAGTTTTATGTTCATGAAGTTCTTTGCACAAAATCCCTCTGACATTAAGAGTTTTTTTCTTGACATTTTCAGTACCTTCCAGAATGAGCCGTTTCAGGGCTATGTCACCTTAAGAAAACAAGCTGGAGCTGGCCACGCCCATCAATCCCCATCTCAGGCTGCTATGTGCTATATGCAAGCTCTACTTCCGCATTCCACATAAGACCGCAATACTTGCAGTTGTTAGAGTTATCGGCAAAGCTGTGTGAAACGGCTGAGAGTTTGGAGTTCACCCGGTGCGATATCGCGATATTGCCAATATTGTTACAGCCCTACTAGATACTAAATATATTTTTCCAATATAGTACTACGTGTGTTAAAGGTCCTATGTGTGATATTCATAGAAATCATGGTAAAAAAAAATGCGACTCTTTAGCGCCATGCAGTTCAGAGTAGTGTTGTCACGGTACCAAAATTTCAGTATTCGGTACCGGTACCAGTGAAAATCCACGGTTCTCGGTACCAATTTCGGTACCAAACAAAAAATTAATTTAGACTAAATTTACCAATAAAAACATAAATTTTCCTGTAAAGTGCTTTGAGATGACATCTTTTGTGAATCAGTGCTGTATATTAGAAAAATGAACTGAATTACTATTGTACTACTACCATAATATGTTTTAATGCACTTTTATTTAATCAAAATGTGTTTTTGTTCATATATTTTTGTAAACCTGCTAGTTATCCAGACTAGAACCTCTAGTTAGAACAGCTTTTTTGACAAACTGATTTTAAGGACATAAACACTGACTGAGCCATACATTGTTGTTCATCTTTTGGATACACATTACAATCATTAAAAAAAGAAAAACTCCGGTCTGTGAGCAGTCAACGCCTTTATGTCATCCTGTTTGTTTGTTTGTTACCCTAATTAAACGTATAGGAGATTTAAATAGTTAATAAAGACGATGGTGTATTCACACCGCACTCTATGTAGTACTGATTTTGACACATATGCGAATTTTTTGAAAGCGTCTAGTCTGAACGGTCATGTCGCATTAAATCCACCTCCTACGTCACTGATCAGCGGAGGTGAGCGTCGTGTCAGGACGTTCCTGATGACAAGCGCTGACAGAGGGATTCAGGGGTCTGTGGGACATCCTGTCAAGTTTTGGAATTAAAAATACAAGAAAGCATGAGACCGGGAGGTGCTGCTGGAACGAATCGTCTCTCCTGTCGGTCTCCGTGACAGCGGGGCGGGGGGGTGGGGGGTGTCTCCGTAGGGGCGGGGGTTCTCCGTGAGAGCGGGGCGGGGGGATCTCCGTGAATGAACTTTATTTACCCCATCAGCTGGTCCACCGCTCGCCGTCATCATGCGCATCAAGGATCCGGGTTTAGACGGGTCCTCGGTACTACCGGTACCAACGAAATCTTGGTACCGTGACGTTTACATTTTTGTAGTACCGGGTTGGTACAGAAGAACCGGTTCTTTTGACAACACTAGTTCAGAGTAAGTATTGCAGCTACGGTGGCCCTCACAAAAAAAGTTAAAGTCCCAAGTATTCATCACACAATGGTGAAATTACATCTCCGCATTTGACCCATCCCCATGGTGGGGAGCGGTGAACTGCAGCTGTGGTCGCGCTCGGGAACTATTTGGTGGTTTAACCCCCCAATCCAACCCCTTAGTGCTGAGTGTCAAGCGAGGAGGCATTGGGTCCCATTTTTTCAGTCTTTGGTATGACCCGACCAGGAATCGAACCCTGATCTCCCAGTCCCAGGGCGGACACTCTACCACTAGGCCACCGGAGCTGGTTAAAAGGCAACAATCTCCAGCATTCACTCCAGCCATCAGGTTTGTTTTTTTATAAATAGCATGAGATTGATCTATTTCCAATCTCCCTAGCTTAACCCACAAAGCACATAACTACTCGACCAATTAAAAAGCATTTTTAATTCTGACTGTGTTTGCGCCACGCCTATAAAATGCGCCCCACCCACCCACCCCAGAGTACAGAGGCAACGCGATCCGCCCCCCCCCGCCCCCCCCACCCCCCCAGCCCCCCTTCCGCTCAACAAGCATCACGGCTGGATCCATTTCTAGGGGAAACACTGTTATATCAACATACCAGTCCTGAAGGAAGCTAGCATAGCTGTCACTGATTCACACATGGAGGAGGGGTGACGTTAGCTGGGTGGTCCGGTGTCACGTGGATCTGAGAGTAGCGGAGTAAACAAGCTGCCGCCGCTTAGCCATCAGCTATTCATCGCACACGGTGTGTGCTGCAGTGGAGATGGAGCTAACATCAACCACTGGCTGTTTAGCCATCGGATAGCCGATGAGGTTTGGCTGGAGCCGGGGACACGCTGTGGAGATGACGTAAACTAATGCTAATATAACCACCAGCTCTGAAGTAAATTAATGCTAACGTAGCCGCCGGCTCTGAAGTAAAGTAATACTTACGTAGCCACTGGCTCTGAAGTAAAGTAATGCTAACGTAGCCACCGGCTCTGAAGTAAAGTAATGCTAATGTAGCCATCGGCTCTGAAGTAAAGTAATGCTAACGTAGCCACCTGGCTCTGACGTAAAGTAATGCTAACGTAGCCACTGGCTCTGAAGTAAAGTAATGCTAACGTAGCCACCTGGCTCTGACGTAAAGTAATGCTAACGTAGCCACTGGCTAGTGGACAACCGCTGAAGCGTGTTGGAAGAGACACGGCAGGCTGCGGTAAGAGAAGAGACTTGAGTAGAAGAAACTTTCTTGTAGATGGACTTTGGTACTGATACGTTGGGACCGGATCAGGAGCTCTAGTATGAAGAAAAGAAGAATGAGCAACTTGACGTGAGTCAGGGACAACACTTGGAGGCTGGTGTTCAGCTGATAGCGGGCGGGGATCTCATCATATGCAGCTGTCCAGTGTTGGATGTGATGACAACCTGACAAATTTGACGTGTCTTTCTATTTCATTGTTTGTTAATCAAACTAACAAAGTATAGCAACGATGTAGCAGCTAGTCTCCTCTTCTTAGTTGAACTGGCAGACGCCATGCTTCCAGGGTGCACTGCTGCCCTCTGCTGTTTCTTTCAGGTTACAGTCATAGTGCAAACGCGTAACGCGGAGCTCGTATGTCCCAAGATGGTGGATGACCATGGAGCGTCGACCACAGTTTATATATTAAAAATATCAAATTTGAAGCTGAGAGGAATATTTAGAATTGATGTTGGTGATAAATATTAATGAAAAAGGCCAAGTTTGTGCACTGGATACACAGAATTTGATTGTAAACAGGTAAAATATTACACACTGGGGCTTTAAAAATGAAAGCTTTTGTAAATACCTCATTCTATGAGCCCCACCTAGGTATTCTATGTCTATACAAGTAAAATGGGTTTGAACTAGTATAAGCCAGGTTTAACTAGCAAAACAACAATTTCAGTTACCATTTTTGCCCTCAATTCAATTCTTCCATTACTCACTCTTAACGTCCACCATGGTGGACCCGCGTGATCAGGTGATGTTGGTGCAAAGGGCCAATAAGCCGAGAAGCTCTGATATCTAGATGGGGCTGAGAGATCCTCTGTTCCTCCAGCAGCAGCTCTCTCTTGCACATGAGAGGTGGTGTTATTCTAATTTTGTGACATCACAAACGGGGACTTTTTGAGATGGCTTTTTTAAACACATTATTGCTACAATCAAAAACTGACAGAAAATGGATAGATGGACAGCTTTTTTCACATTTGTAAGGTTTACAGAGGCAGTAGAGATCCACATGGCAGCACAAAAGGATGCAAAAGGTAAGTTTTGCATAATATGTCTCCTTTAAGCAAGAGGATAATCTGTCTATTCAGGATTCTTCTCATATAAAAATATAAAGCCTGCAGGATAACAGAAGCAGCGACTCTTACTATAAATTAGTTTGCACTTTTAGCTTTATATCTGTTGTTACCTAAGAAGTTGACCTTTTCTAATTGTTGCTCCTTGCTGCTGGACACGAACTGCTGAGAGTATTAACAAGACTCTTAGATGAGACCAAATGTGATTTATTACCTCAGCATCAAAGCGAGGATCCTGGTAGGCGTCACTGATGTTGACGGGGAGCCCTGTGGAAGCCACCAGCTCTGCTATGCTGTTGTTGATCAGCCAGTCTGAGTAAGAGGATTTTTCCATGCTGTCTTTGAAACTATAAGGTTAGACAACAAGTTGGAAAAAACACTATTTTCAAACAAAAACGTACGTTTTAACTCTCTCCTGCAGCTTTTCATATATACCAAAAAAGTAATTTTATTAAGCTCAAATTAACTTATTTATCTTTCAGATCTGAAATGCTCTTATTTCTCCTCATGGAATCTTTTTTTTTTTGCTACTCCAGCTTGTCATTAATGAACATCTCATACAGTAGATGTCAGAAAACTTCTTTTGCAGCTTATGAAGTAAAGAAAAGTTAATTGTATGATTGTCTCCCTTATTGCCAAACACCCACGCTCTGCCACAGAAGCACCTGCATCACTGCTTACACTTCCTAGTCCCGTTTATTAGAGAAAAAGAGGGGACTTCATAGTTTTACCTTCATACAAACTGTGTGTGTGTGTGTGTGTGTGTACGTGTGCGTGTGCGTGTGTGTGTGTGAGAGAGAGAGAGAGAGAGAGAGAGAGAGAGAGAGACTAATTTTATCTTTATCAAGAATAAAGATAGAAACACATTGATGTCAGATCCTTTGAATCATTTGGATCCAGTGATGCAGTACACGGTGCAGTACTGAATAAACCATTAACTCTTGCTTTCTTGTCTCGATGTCGTTCCCTTACTGAGTTCCTGTCACCTTTTGACACCAGATTTATTTATTTAATTACACATAGCACAGCCGCCCTCGTTATTCACACGAGAATCTCCAGGATGACAATCCCAGAGATTCAGGACTTCTTTTGAAGCATCAGAAAAGCCAGCAGTGGCTACTTATTTCTCAACATTTTTATTTTCTTGTACATCTTTTTAAATTACGCTGCCTTAAAATAACCAAATAGGTTATGGCAAGTGTGCAAGGGTGAGTGTGAGGAGTCATTTGTCTCCCTTTCAGGGTTGCTTTCATCCATAAACATCCCAAAAAATATTAAGCCTGTTTTCCTCTGCTCAGCCATGCCCATAGCAGAAAAGGAAAGCAGCTTAACCAAATCACACAGGGCTTTCACAGTGTGTCTGCTATTCAGAATCAGCAAATTATCCTCATATTGCTATCAAATGGTCAATTTTAAATGCTTCTTTGCCTTTGATTTACATTTTACAGATTCAAAAATGGGCTTAGTACATGATTTCTGAGAGAATAGAAAGACAGAAATGAAAAGCAGTACCTGCTTTCGGTGTCTGCGCTGCATTTAGGGGACAGCAGCTCAAACGACTTTGTGAACTTGACCACCTAAAACAGGTGCAAGGAATGACATCAATTCAAATAGATGCATATAGTAAAAAATGGGCCTGTGCATGTGCAAATACACTAACTGATAGATATTCACACAGCAGAGAGAAAAACTGTACCGGTGACTCGATGTCCTCCAGCAGCTGGACAGAGCAGCGCTCACATTTAAGCAGTGTTTGGGCGCGATGCATGATCTTCCTGACAATCTTCTCCAGGTCAGTTTGCTCCTCAAACAGATCATTGACTACCTCCAGGAGGGCCTGAGCAACACAGGGAAACACTCTGAATAAATACATCTGTGTGCAGGTGAGAGTGAGGAGCTTTTAAATAAATGTGTTTTGCTTTGCTCAGCTGTTGGAACCCGATCATTATCATCATCCTTACACCATGAACCAACCGGACAATATAACATGATTACTTCCCGCAATAAAACTAAATGTGACCATTTATCTAAGGCAGCGTTGATCCATTTTAATGCACAGGGACATAAAATATCATACGGTGTAAAGGGGCCACTCGTCATTTTTCTCCTCTACTCACAGAACTGTGTTCTTATTAAGCTCTGTTCTACTTCATATCAACGTATGACATGAATTAGTGCATCTCTTCACATCCCCGCTCAGATTTAGATCATGACCCACCCACCCCCTCCTCTTTTTACAGATCGCAAGAAAATGCACATGCAAGTCTACATGCTGCAAGTGGGCTGCACCTGATCAATACACAGCCTTGGCGTCAGCAGCTGGATGGGGCAGCTGAGATGAAACTATAAACGAGGGGGTTGTTATCCCTGTTAGCCCTTACCCGACTCCTGTCGTACTCCTTCCTTGAGGCAGCAAAGAGTAGAGCGTTGGAAATGGCAATGCCACAGAAGGGCAGATACATCTGCAGAACCTGTAGACACATTGAGAACTTGTTCAAGTATAAAATGCTTGATAAATCAATTAATATCTCACCTGTTGTAGATGGCTCTTTGAACAACCTCAGTTTGGAGATATTTTATTTTGACCAGATTGACAATCTAATGGTTAAGTGGGCTACAACTCTAATAAAATCAACAACATAATTTAGGTCATTCAAATCATTAGTGAGTCCAAATAGAAGTAACAGTCAGCTGGCATTTCTGCAAAAGCCTGGGGTACTCCTCTTGCAGGATTATCACAACATTTCCACCAAAATAATAATATGAAACAGACTCTGGTGTAAAACAACGCTGGCAACCACCAATATGAAACTTTAGAGATTAGAGTTGCTGAGGTTCAATGACAAACATATATTAATTGTTCTTTTTGAAATACAGTTGATAACTCTGAGTTTCACATGCATGTTAAAAGGTGAACATTTTCTTCAACTCCCATTACCTGCAGTAGCCACAGAAAATAAATAGATGGGAAAACAATTGGGTCAGAAAAAGCTACACAGCTCTAGCCTGGCAAGCCATCATGTGAATCTCTGGCCATGACCCATAGACAGAACTCAGTCGTGGGGCAGAACCGACGGTTGTCTTTCAAACTGTCTCCACATGCTATTGGACAGCACTAGAACCAGTAAGAGCAACGAACAATGAGACATACTCACCGCTACAGAAATCCGTCAACGGGGCAGTCCGTCATACATTGTTGAAAAGGAAGAAAAAGAAGAAGACGCAAATACATACTTTTTTTAAATAAAGGACTTAAGTACCTCTATCTGCTCATGTCTCAAAGAAACGTCCAAGTCTAAATCATCCAGAGTTGATGCAAAACCCAGTTCAAACTAGATTAATTGCATTTCTAGCAGAAATGCGTTTGAATGCTGAATTGCTTAAAATGATAGCTGAAGGTGCTTAAGAAATGAATTCAAGCTTAAAATGAGCTTAATTGTCAAAATGAGCTGAATGGATTTGAAGATTTATGAGCAAAAATCTCTAAGAAATGTTATGAAGCTCAAAAAAAATAGGTGAAGAATCAAGAAAAACTGCTAAACAGCAGAAAGCTGAAATCTCCATACAAAGTTTACAAAGCTGGACAGTGGAAATGTTTAAACTTCTGGTATTTCAGTAGCAATAGTGAAATAGGTAAATTTTCACAATTAGCTGAACTGTGAATTTAGCAGCATATGCTGAGTTTTGAAACTGATAGCTGAAGATGCTTAAGAAATGAACTGAAGCTTAAATTGTGCTTAAATGTCAAAATCAGCTGAATGTATGTGGAGAATTAGGAGCAAAAATATTTAACAAGTTTAATAGAGCACAAAAAGTAGATGAAGAAAAAAATCCTAAACAGCAAAAATCTGAAAACTATAAACATAGTTTAAAAAACTGAACAGCTAAAATGTTTAAACAACGAATATTTGAGTAGGAATAGTTTAATAGTTAAATTTTCACAATCAGCTGAACTGTGAATTTAGCAGCTGAAATTGATGAACATGCCTTAGAACTGAAGTGAAGTTGAAAATGAGTTCAATTGTCAAAGTTAGCAGAATGAGATAAAAAATAAACTGTTAGAACGAGCAGAAATTGAACTTTAAAGTTTCAAAACTTTCTCAGCCATTCAAAGACCAGGCATAGTGGACGACTGGTTTCCTGAGTCCAAGCTGATCGATTTGGTGTATAACATGTCTGGGTGCGTATTTCTGTTAACTTGGAAGAAGCTTGAACTCTCTCGGCCAATCAGAGAGCAGGGCTGGGGGACGGCTGGTTTCCTGAGACCAAGCCGATCAATTTGATGTATAACATGTCTGGGGGTGTATTTCTGTTAACCCAGAAGAAGCTTGAAATCTCTCAGCCAATCAGAGAGCAGGGATGTTGGCGGTGGGGGGGGGCAATGGGTTCCTAAGACCAAGCCGATCGATTTGATGTATAATATGTGTGGGTGCGTATTTCTGTTAACCAAGAAGAATCATGAACTCTCTCAGCCAATCAGAGAGCAGGGATGGGGGGGGGG
>SSNS01000031.1:3508574-3520530 GCA_006937985.1 Aphyosemion australe | reverse complement strand
ATGTTGTGATCCACAGTATCAAAAGCTGCAGTGAGATCGAGCATCACTAAAACAGATGTTTTGCCTGAATCTGTATTCATACGGATGTCATTTAATACCTTAATCAGTGCTGTCTCAGTGCTGTGGTGTTGTCTAAAGCCTGACTGAAAACCATCCAGGAGGTTGTTTGTCTCCAGGAAGTTGTTCAGCTGGATCATAACTGCTTTTTCAACAATTTTCCCAATGAGGGGAAGACTAGAGATTGGTCTATAATTATTCATCTCTAAGGGATCTAGTTTGCTTTTCTTTAGAAGAGGCTTGACAGCAGCAGTTTTTAATGAAGTAGGAAAAATACCTGATTTTAAGGAGTAATTAGTAATTTTCAGTACATCATCTTTCAAGCAATTAAAAACCTTTTTAAAGAAGTTTGTTGGCAGTATATCAAGACAACAGGTAGATGAGTTTAAGCTATTAACTATGTTTTCCAGTGTTTTAGCATTAATCATGTCAAAGACTGGCATTCTAGCTAAAGTGTTGCTATGTGGTTGTAGGGGTGGTCTTGGTGTGTTGGTTGACAGGGAGGAGTGAATGGCTGATCTGATGTTTAGTATTTTATCATCGAAAAAGGATGCAAACTCATTACATTTAGTTTGGGACTTGAAATCAGGGGCTAACTGTGTTGGTTGGTTAGTTAGCCTCTCAATAGTGGCAAACAGAACACGGGAATTGTTGATATTATCACTTATGACTTTGGAGAAAAAGGCTTGTCTCGCCTTTTTTAATTCAGAGTTGTAGGTGTGGAGCTGCAGTCTGTAGGTCTCATAATGATCGGGCAGGCTACTTTTCCTCCATTTACGCTCAGCTTTGCGGCATTCTCGCTTTTGGTTTGTAACAGATTTAGTGAACCTCCATGTCCATATATGTCCATATATACTGGACTCTAGAAATGTAATGTAAACTTGCATGATTTCATTTTGTTACTGTATTAATACTAATGCTAGAGGATGGAGTGGTGTGTCTAAAGTATATATACAAAAACTGCAGATTTAAGTATTTGTTCATTTATCGCAAGTAATATCGATATCGCAGTATTAAGCACTGTTATCGCATATCGCAGGTTTTCCTAATATCATGCAGCCCTAGGTGGGACTATCAGGTACAGTCCTTAGTTGGTTCCAATCATACCTTGCTGACAGGGGTTATGTTGTTTCTATTGGTGAACATAGATCAAAGCAGATCACTATGACATGTGGTGTCCCTCAAGGCTCCATTCTTGGGCCACTGCTCTTCAACCTCTACATGCTCCCACTGGGTCAGATCATATACAACAACAACATTGCCTATCATAGTTATGCAGATGACACCCAGATCTATCTAGCTCTATCACCTAATGAATCCGGTCCCCTAGACTCACTCTGTCAGTGCCTAGAGCAAGTCAATGACTGGATGAAGTCAAGTTTCCTTCAGTTAAACAAAGACAAGACAGAAGTTATTGTCTTTGGGAGTAAAAAACCGAGGATGGAAGTTATTGCTCAACTTGGCTCTAGAGGAATAAAGACTAAGACTCAGGTTAGAAACCTTGGTGTTACCATTGACTCTGAGCTGAGCTTCACTGGTCACATTAAGGCTATAACCAGATCAGCGTTTTATCATCTCCATCAATTAGCAAGACTCAGAGGTCTCATGTCGAAACAAGACCTAGAGAAACTCATTCATGCGTTCATCTCCAGCAGACTAGATTATTGCAATGGTCTCCTGACTGCTCTTCCCAAAACAGCCGTAAAACAACTGCAGCTTATTCAGAATGCTGCTGCTAGGGTCCTAACGAGAACTAAGAGAACTGAGCACATCACCCCTGTTCTAAAAACTCTGCACTGGTTGCCAGTAAACTACAGAATCGATTTTAAAGTGCTTCTACTAGTCTATAAATCACTCAATGGTATGGGGCCTAAGTACATGTTGGATCTCCTTCCTGTATATACACCTAGCAGAGCTCTCAGATCCCTAGACAGCAGTCAGCTGGTAGAACCTCGGGTCAGAACCAGACAGGGAGAAGCTGCTTTTAGTCACTATGCTGCTCATAGATGGAATCAGCTTCCTTATGACCTCAAACAGGCCCCAACTCTAGTAACTTTTAAATTAAAATTAAAAGCCTTCATGTATTCATTAGCCTATGATTGAATGTTTCTTATGCTGCTCCTTCTGCACTGTTTACTGCTAAACTTTTTTGACTATGNGTTTACCGATAACCGGTGTTTACCGATAACCGGTGTTACCATAACCGGTGTTTACCGATAACCGGTGTTACCATAACCGGCGTTTACCGATAACCGGCGTTTACCGATAACCGGTGTTTACTGATAGTGTGTATTTTGCTACATTTTTAACAGCGTGTAAAAGCAACCACACCACCTACATCACTTCTCTGCTTCAGTTCCACACCCCACACACGAGTCACATGACCAAATACCCAGTTGTGCTGTTTATTGGTCCTTAGAACTTATTTATCACCCTAGAATCTATCTAGAAAAAAACTTTCAGACATTAGTTAAAAGACTTAAACACCAACTAATTAAACTTGTAGTTGCTCGATCAGACAACAGTGTTATAAAAGCAGAGAAGAGCAGCTACAGGAGCCTGGAGGGCCAAACAGGAAGCCATTATTCCTTAAATGTGTTTTTCAGGAAAAACAGAATCATATAGAATTACTGGCTGCAGCAACACAGTGTGTCTCACACCACCTGTGTGTTTTGCCCTCGTTCTGCCATCTTTACGTCTCTTTCTATAACTGGACATTAAAATTAAGCGGTTGTTGAAAATGTTTTCTGATGAGCAGCACACCAGAGAAGATAGTGATGCTCTTAAAAACATGGCTGGTAAAGCTCTAACGTGACCCCTGGTCCCACAGCGGCGACGGAACCATGGGCGTCTTCAACATCAAGAGGCGGCGGTTTGAGCTGCTGTCTGAGTACCAGAGCGGGGATCTGACCTCGGTGGTGCTGATGAAGCGGGGGAAGAAGGTGGTCTGTGGCTCCAGCGAGGGAACCATCTACATCTTCAACTGGAACGGGTTCGGAGCCACCAGTGACCGCTTCGCTCTGAAGGCCGAGTCGGTGGACTGCATCGCCCCAATAACGGACACCATCATGTGCACCGCCTCCATGGATGGGTACATCCGGTGAGTGTTTACAGATCAGGACATTGATCTGATCTGGGAAGGTCTTCAGTCATCCTGGATATGATAATCCCAGTCGGGCCAGCATGTGACAGGAACTGGACCAGGCTGACGAAAACCTTCTTAGAACTCAAGAAAAACTTTGGATCCACCAGGATCAACATGCTGACCAGTTAAACCAGTTTAAGACACTCTTTCATCCCCATGAGGCCACATGTATCGTATTTAATTGGCCTTTTTCTAAGATCACTACCACTTTATTAGATCCTTTACATGTATTCTGCCCTCTGGTGGAGGAACTCAGTACTGCAGGTGACACGTTAATATCAATATTATCTTGTTGTTTAATTAAATCATTTAATCTGTGGTAGTTGGATCAGCACATAAAGAATTCAGTTCAGGCGTAAACTTACATTTCTGACCATGCATTCATTTTTTATTTAAATCGACTTTAGTTGATGAATCTGTTCTAATCCAGTTCCTCTGTAAGAATGAAAACATTACTGGTTTTAATGGTCACCATGACTGAACCTCCTACAGTTAGCATCATGGCTTAGTAATTAACGGTTTCTGTAAAATGCTACGGTAAACGTTTGATTGGTTAAAAACCCTTTCACAATAAGAGCCCCGTGCAAATGCACATGCTGACCTTATATCTGAGGAACGTCTGAAGGTGATTGTGGTTCATGCATCATGTTTTCATCCTGCAGACTAAAATCAGCCTGTTAGATGATTGTTTGTGAAGCGATCACAAAGGGCCAGTTAGATTATTACTTTTACACCAAAAGGCTCCAGGAAAGCTGGAGTTAAGTTTAACCTTTGATATTTAAAAGTTAGACACTTTTATATGTCCACCATTTAGAGGTATGTTGTCTCTAATCATGACTTACCGCTGAAACGGTCTCCCTGTCTTCGGTCAGAGCCATCAACCTGCTTCCCAACCGGGTCATCGGATGCATCGGGCAGCACGTTGGAGAACCCGTGGAAGAGATCACTAAATCCTGGGATTCTCGCTTCCTGATCAGCTGCGCCCACGACCAGCTGATCAAGTTCTGGGACATTTCTAGTTTACCGAAGATGACTGTCAACGAATACCGCAAGAGGAAGAAGAAGGATGGGAGGATGAAGTCTCTGACCAAGAAGGCCCTCGGCGACAGCGACTTCTTCTCAGGACTGGTGGAGGAAACGGAGAAGAAAGAGGAGGAAGAAGAGGAGGAAGAAGAGCAGGAGGATAGTGAAAGTGACAGTGATTAAAGCTGCTGTGCCTTCTGTGTTTTTTTTCAGTCTGTTATTTTTAATTATTGTTATTTTTAGGGGTTTATAATAGAATGGTTGGTGCCGCGCCCTCAGACGTTTATTTTAGAAACACCCGTGGTCCTCAAAAAGGAGATACTTTATTTCCTCAGAGGTTGTAATCCAGTAATAGTCAGATTATGACGGACTCTCAGCATGCTGGAAAAACAGGAAAAAGGTTTCATGAGTTAGAAGTTTTATTTCTTGGCACGAAGAAACATTAAATGACATAAAGATTAACATCGATATCAGACGATGTTGGTCCTAACTAAACTGGGCTGATGTGTATTTACATCCTGATGCAGTTTGCTTAGGTGTTGGGGTTGTTTGGTTGGTCATGTGACCATGATGCAGTGATTCAGGAGTGTTCGGGGGTGTAAAACTGAAGAGGTTATGTAGGTGGTGTGGTCACTTTGTCATATGTGTAGGAAAATATGTAAATATCGGTAAATGTCGTTATCGACCATAACAGCGTTATCAGTCCAAAGGTTCTTATTGCTGCTTTCCTGTTAGCTACATAAGTTACAGATAATAAATACTTTTAATCATAAATTATTGTGCTTGTTTTTGAATATAGAGGTTTATTCAGTTATGTAGCCATCAAACCTCTGTCACACCAGTTATAAATAAGCATATTTTCAAAGGTTAGAGCTAGCCCAACTGGTCTGGAGAAGAAAGCATAATTTGGTTTGATGAAAAATAAATATGGATCATATGTGAATGAAATGAATAAAGACATTTAAGTTTAATTTGTTAAAAATTTAAATATACACTTGACTATATTGCACATATCTGTAAAAAATATTACTTTTCCATATATTGATTTTCAAAAAGTCATTTTTTTCATCTTTCACATTACATGTCTAATTTTTTTATCTCTGGAAGGCCTTTTGCCATTCAAGAAATCAAAAAAATATTTTATCATGATTATGGGATTGTTTCTCATTATGAGACTGCCAAGTCATAATAATGACATACAAGTTTTTTTTCATCAGATCATATATTGATTTTCAAAAAGTCATTTTTTTCATCTTTCACATTACATGTCTAATTTTTTTATCTCTGGAAGGCCTTTTGCCATTCAAGAAATCAAAAAAATATTTTATCATGATTATGGGATTGTTTCTCATTATGAGACTGCCAAGTCATAATAATGACATACAAGTTTTTTTTCATCAGATTGGCAGACATGGGCTTCCATAATTTTAAACCACTTGAGAATTTTCTTAATGCAAAAGTTTTGCAGATGTAATAAAAGCAGATATTTAAATTCCTTCCAGAACATTTAGCTCCTTTCAGACCATTTGGTAACTAAAAAGGGATATTTTTTTTTTATCATTTTAAGCTAACATTAGCATTAACCCTTAGAAGTGAGGGTAGGTGGGATAATGAGTTAGCTCGCAACAACCTCACTACAATGTAAAAGCTTGAAACGTTTGACTTTTCTATCTGACTAGACATATTAACTCGGATAAGAAGAAAAATGCCCTAAAAGATCAACGATCTAAACCCAGGATCAGGCCAGAACACAGAGATGGTAGCACCCCCACCCCCCCTTGTTGGTACGGTCCAGCTGCGGGCGGGAAACAGTAGTGACGTCATATGAGCGCAGCGGCAAACATGGCGTCCATCATGAGAGCGTAGCTAACGAGAAGTCTCCCGTCCCGTGTTTGTGGTTAAACCTAGAAGATAGCGTTTTGTTCTGCAGGTGAGTCCGCTCTCAGAACCCGACCAGAACTCTGGACCGACCCGGTCCGGTGGAGCTAGCTGCGGCTAGCCGCCGTTAGCTTCCCAGCTGCTGGTTGTTTGTAAACAAAGACTGAACCCGCTGAGTTATTGTGAGAGTTTTGATCTTATTGTGGGTTTTTATCAGCGTGGGGACGTTTCCGACCAGAGGACCGGGACAACTGTCCTCTCTTTGGACCGAGGGACGGGAAACGGCTTGAATGGAGCTGTTCAACACAAACGAGCCCGAGACACCGCTGGGTGTTTATGGTTGTACTCAGCTGAGACCTTTTGTTACAGGCTGCTGTAATCTGTAGCTGCGGTTCTCTGAGAGGAACCTGGATTATCAGCCCAGGGGGAGTTGATGGATTAACGCCTTAAAAGAGCCTGAGGTGGAATAAACGTGTCTTCCCAGGCAGGCCCGTGTTTCTTATAATGAATGTGTGAACATGCTGTGTTTATTCAGCCTGTCATCAATAACACATCAGCTACAAAGAGCTGCTGCAGCTTTAGTCCGGTGCACCAGCAGCAGCTGTGTTATAGTTATTAAACCAGAGAGAGAGAGTAGGTCAACCATGGAGGTCAGGGGCTGATCAGGGCTTGTGAGGAATTCTGTTCCCCTGAAATATTCACAATATTCACACACACCCCCCCATAACTTAGACAAATATGACCACATTCACAGTATTGCACATTATGAGAGGAGTAAACGAACCCAAATAAAGGGTAAGCGGAGCGAGATTAAATCCCATAACTTTCAAAAAATGAAAAATAAAAGAGTTCTTTGTGTCTGATTGTGTTCTGTCAGGTTAAGGTGAACATATGACACAAGTTATTATGACTATGTCGGAGATAAAAATAACAAAGAACTAGAAGCACAAGAATGTTTTTACTGTACTTATTTATTGTTTTAGGAGGACATGTAGATTATAAAACAAGGTCACAAGCATGACATTGTTACATTTAGTCATTTTACTGAAGGAGTAGATCACATATGGTGTGACGATGGTCTGCAGTGTGCCCTCCCGACACGGGGGGAACCGGTTATTTCAGGGGAACAGAATTTCTCACAAGAATTCTTGGAAGTCAAAAGAGAATCTGAACTGGGAGGTGGGAACATTCTGGGATATAAAACGTTTCTCTGGTGTCCTCAAACTCTCCCTTCTGCAGCTAAAAACCAACATTCAGCCTAGTTTTTGCTGCTTTTATTACAGATGTTGTACATGAACGTGTAGATGTGGTTTGTGTTGCGTTCTGCTGAGTGGGATCACCAGTGTTCCCAGCATGAGTTTGGTCTGGTCTGGTTTCAGCTGATTCCTGCTCTGAGAGCCGTGGAGCAGCAGGATGGCTGGGAAATCCGGGGACTGGTTCAAGGCTGGAGAGCTGGTGTTCGCCAAGATGAAGGGCTTCCCTCACTGGCCTGCCAGGGTAAGCGCACACACACACACACACACACACACCTGCAGCTGGATGTATTTACCTCTGTGTGTTTGCAGATCTGTAAATCAGAAGGAGGCTACAAGAAGCGAGTCCCGGTCTACTTCTTTGGGACCCATCAGATGTACGTACGCGCTCCGCCCAACCCGCTGCTCCGTGTTCTGTCCCACTGTGACCCGATTCTGGTTGTTCTCTCCTCAGAGGCTCCGTCCTGCCGGAGAACGTGGTTCCGTACGTCGGCAACAAGCTGAAATATGGCAGTGGCGTTCGCATCAAAGGCTTCGCTGAGGGCATGTGGGAGATCCAGAACTCACCTGGACTGGGCAGTAAACTCAAAGTGAGTCTCTCTGTAGTCCTGTGTGTTAGAGGTCTCTGTACCACGCCGCTGATGGTTGGTGCAGATGTTAACCTCTGGTCTGTAAGCTCAGTTAAGAGCTGCAACATAAAGTTTAGAGAATCTTCAGAGAGTTTCTGGTGGCTGAGACTCTTGTTTTAGCCTCTGATGTTCTCAGAAGTAAACAATTCACCAGAAAAACACGGACTAGTGATTTGTTTATGCAACGTTCTGAAGGTTCTCCTCTGTCGCCTGCTCAGGTACCAGGAAGGACCAGTACGACACCAGTAAGACCAGCTCCTGCTAGCAAACCCACACCAGTAAAACCAGCTCCATCCAGAACTCCTCCTGCTAGACCAAGGGGTGCCCCCACCCCCAGCAGATCTGAGCCCAGCAGGAAACCTGCCGTTGATATAAGCTCCCCAAACAGAGTCTCGGGTGTCACGGAGACGTCTGTGAGGTCCACCACCAGATCTTCATCTAGACTCGCTCCAGAACAACATCCAGAGTCCAGACAGGTGAGTGAAACCGAGGAACACTCCACAGCCACGAGGAGCAGAAGGTCAGCGAGCAGTGGTCCTTCTGCAGAACGGAGTGAGAAGACGAGTCCAGGAGAGATAAAGACGGAGGTAAGAAAGCTTGCAGCGTTTCTCTGAGAGCTCAGGTCTGAGGAGACCAGATCTGAGATGATGTGGCCGGATGTTTTCATCTCTCCTCAGACCAGATCAAACAGAACGTCTGACAGAAAACCAGCAGCTGAAGCTCCACCTGAGGTCCCATCAGCCCCCAGACCGGTCGGAACACCGGAGAGGCCTGGATCTGCAGAGATGGGGGAAGCTGCTGCGGCTACAGGGCGGGTTTCCACCCGGAGCAGATGGGCAGAGTCTAAGGTAGAGCTAACGTACATATGCCTCATTTACTACAGTAAACCTGCACACGCCTTGTATTTTTAGTACGATAACTTGTACGGTAAATGTGTCTTGTGGACCTGACTCAGTTATATTTTCTACCTCTGTCGCGTTCAAGCTGAGCGGTAAATCCTAGTGTTTACCCCGCTGGACCAGCAGGTCTCAGCCTCGCTCTTCTGGTTCCTCCAGATGTGTCCAGCTGCTGTCCTACATGTAAGGAGATGGTCAACACTAACCAGGAAGCAACTCAAACAGAGGAAAATGATCAGAGACAGGAGGAGGAAAACCACAGGCTTGGTTGAAATGATGGTTTAGGGAAGATTTCTGTCATTTTTCAAATTTTTATCACCCAGAAACTACAGACGCCCTCGTGTGTTTCAGTTTATTACAGTCATCTGCTGGTCTGGAGTGGAAAGTGTCTACTCGTAAATCAGATCCACGGGTTCTACTGGGACAAAAAACATGAATATTTTCTCCTTTAAATAATTTTTATTTATTCAGGAGAAAAACTCATTCAGATCAAAAGTTTTTTTTTGTTCAGAGCCGTTCTGATTAAAACAAGACGATGTACAACAAACATAAATAAACGACGTCGTTGTCAGACTCCAGTTCAGTACTGGAGGTATTTTCACTGCCCTCCTTTAACTTAACTCCATTTTGTAAAAAAGTAAATGTTCTGTCTCCTCAGGTGGGATCAAACAAACCTGCAGCTGAAGCTCCACCTGAAGTCCCGCCAGCGCCCAGACCGCCTGAAGCACCAGAGAGGACGGAGGAAGCTGCTGCTGCAGGTCGAGTTTCCACCCGGAGCAGAGGGGTGGAGTCTAAGGTACCACAGCTTAAGGAGCTAGCAGGCACTAGATGAAAATCCAAGATGGCGACACCTTTTCTTCCATCACCATGTTTTTTTCTTCATTTTAATTGGGTCTGCAGGACCTGGTTTACATAATTTTATTGTGGTTGTTGAATTATGTGTGTGTAGAAGATGCATGATCACAGTTAACACAGACCAGTGGGTCGAGCACACGTCCCTGTGGAGCTCCAGCGCCCAGGAGCTGGTCTCTAGCTGCACAGGTCCAGGAACCAGGGGGAGTCACATCAGGAGGTGCTGAGTGGCTCTGGTGTAGGAGCAGCAGTGGAATCATGTTTAACTTTAAACAAACTGTAGATTCAGTTCCTTTGATGTGACGTTCTGATGTTTTCTTCTCTTTGTCAGCTGGAAGGTGTCCCTTCTGTGGCCACGCCCGGGAAAAAGAGGAAGGAGGAGGAAAAAGAAGAGAGCAGAGAGGCTAAGAGGAAGAAAGAAGAGACGACTGAGGAGGTGCAGAACAAAACCAGTCAGAGCAGTAGTGAAGAAAAGAAGGGAGAAACAACAGAAGAGATGTCAGAAAACAGAGGAGTAAAAAGAAAAACTGAGGACACAACCGAGGAAAGAATAGAGGGAATAAAGACAAGAAGGGCCGAGAAAGATGAGAAGAAACCCGAGGGAATGATGGTGAGAGAGGACACAACTGAGAAGGAAAAGGAGAGAATACAAACAAGTAAAACTGATAAAGAGGAGAAAATAGAGGGAACAAGAACAAAGAGTGCAGAGAGAGAGGAGAAAACAGAAGAGAAAAGGGAGGGAATAAAGACGAGAAGAGCTGAGGACAAAGAACAGAAGCAGGTAGAAGACAAGAAAGCAAAAGTAGAGAAGGCCAGAACGAGGAAAGAAACAACAGAAAAGGAGGTGCAACAGGAGACGAAGGTGGGTGTTACAGAAGGAAAGACGGAGGAGAGCCAGGGAGCAAAAAGGAGGGGAGAGGAGGAGAATGAGGTGCAGCAGAAAAAAAAACAGGATCAAGGTGTAGAAGCAGAGAAGAAAAAAGGAGAAAAGTCAAGTAGACCAGAGGAGGAAGAAGAGAAGAAAGCAGAGGAGAAGAAGGACGACCAGGTAATTCCGTTTCAGTTTCCTTGTTAAAACCAGCAGATCCTACATTTCCCACAATTCAGCTGGATGATCTTTTCTCTCTCCTTTTTAATCCCAAATGCTTGTCTGGAGCAGCGAATTCACCGGCTGGCAGCCCGGAGAGAGAGCGTGCTGAGGTCTCTGAGAGGTCTGCTGAAGACTAAAGACCCCACCAAGAAGACTTATAAGAAAGCCTTCAAGGAGGCTGCCACGCAGACTACCAAGGAGGCTACTAAGAAGACCACCAAGGAGTCCTCCAAGAACACCACCCAGGGGTCCTCCAAGCAGTACACCAAGGACAATGCCAAGCAGACTAGCAAGAACACCACCAAGGACACCTCCAAGCAGTCTGCCAAGGAGACTGCCAAGCAGACTAGCAAGGACACCCTCAAGGAGACCTCAATGCAGTCCACCAATGACACCACCAAGGAGTCCTTGAAGCAGTCTGCCAAGGACACCCTCAAGGAATCCTCCAAGCAGTCCGCCAAGGACATCACCAAGGAATCCTCCAAGCAGTCCGCCAAGGACCCCACCAAGGAGTCTGCCAAGCAGTCTGCCAAGGACACCACCAAGGAGTCCGCCAAGCAGTCTGCCAAGGACACCACCAAGGAGTCCGCCAAGCAGTCTGCCAAGGACACCCTCAAGGAGACCTCCAAGCAGTCCTCCAAGGACACCACTAAGGACTCCTCTAAGCAGTCTGCCAAGGACACCACCAAGGAGTCCTTGAAGCAGTCTGCCAAGGACACCAACAAGGAGTCCTTGCAGCAGTCTTCCAAGGACACCACCAAGGAGACCTCCAAGCAGTCCTCCAAGGACACCACTAAGGACTCCTCTAAGCAGTCTGCCAAGGACACCACCAAGGAGTCCTTGAAGCAGTCTGCCAAGGACACCAACAAGGAGTCCTTGCAGCAGTCTGCCAAGGACACCACCAAGGAGTCCGCCAAGCAGTCTGCCAAGGACCCCACCAAGGAGACCTCCGTGCTGCCTACCAAGGAGACCGCCAAGCAGTCCGCCAAGGACACCCTCAAGGAGACCTCCAAGCAGTCCTCCAAGGACACCACTAAGGACTCCTCTAAGCAGTCTGCCAAGGACACCACCAAGGAGTCCTTGAAGCAGTCTGCCAAGGACACCAACAAGGAGTCCTTGCAGCAGTCTGCCAA
>SSNS01000031.1:3494938-3506638 GCA_006937985.1 Aphyosemion australe | reverse complement strand
GAGACAAAAGAGAGTGAGAAAAGGTCCACCAGGAGTTTAACAGCAGAGAGGAGACAAGATGAACAGAAGACTGGTGAGACAGAGACTATAAAAGAAGATCAAAGATATGGGAAGGACAGAGGAGCGTCTAACCAGAAGATGACTTCAGAGAGGAAGAAAGACGTAAAGAATGACGAGAGCAAAACAGACAAAATGTCCACCAGAAAGTCAACAGCAGAGACGAGAAAAGATGGACAGAAGACAGAGGAAGACAACAAAGTGAAACCATCAGAGAAGGACAGAAGGAAAGAGATGGAAGGATGTGAAGAAAAGAAGGAGAGGAGTAAAGTAACATTGAATCAAAAAGACACTGAGACGGAAGAGAATACGTCCACAGCAGAGAGGAAATCAGCTGACCTGAAGAAGGATGAACAGAGGACAGAGAAAGACAAGAAGACAAAAGAGAATAAACAGAAGATGGAGGATAAGAAAAAGAATGAGGGAACAAAGGAGAAGAAAGACGAGGACGGCAAGAAAGATGAGACAAGACAGGAGAAAGACGACAGAAAAATAATCGGAAAAATTGTTAAAGCGAGTCGGGGAACGAAGATCCACGTGAAGACGATGATGGGAGGAGGTGCAGAGGAGAAGATGATTTCTGAAGGAGAGAACAGCGGAGACACCAAGGAGAAGGAAAGGAAGACCAAAAAAGACTCAGAGACGGAGAAGAACAAAAGGAAAGAGGAGGAGTCCAGGAAGAACAGAGCAGAGGATGGAACGGATAGAAAAACAGAGGAGGAGACGGACGTAGAGAAAAGAACTCGAGGACAGAGAAAGAGACATGAAGAAGAGACGCAAAAGAAGGAGAAAACATCATCAGGACAACCAGAGAGAGGACAGAAGAAGAGCAGCGAGGAGACGAAGAGCAACACTATCAGAGTGGACATGTCCACAGGTGATGGGTCCACAACCACAGAAGAAGAGAAGACGGAACAGGAAGTGAGACCAGAAACAGAACCGGTGGAGCAGAAGAACACGTCTCTGACGGACTCCACGCTGCACCGGATCCACGGAGACATCCGGATCTCTCTGAAGACGAGCACCCCCGTAAGACACACGCACACGCACACACACACACACACACACACACTCAAGTATTTAGTTGGCCCCTCTTTAGCTGTGATTACAGCACACAGTCGCTGTGGCATTGTGATTCTTAAAGTGATAATGAGTCGCACATGCAGAGCCCCCACTGGCTGATTCTATCTGCCAATCAGAGGCTCCCCCTAAAGGTAGGCGTGAATTTCAGCTGACCAGTCAGCGGTGGGTGTGTTGGGTCAGTTCAGCCTGAAGCGGACCACCAGGGGAGGAGGTCTGAAAAAATGGTCGGTTAAGCATGGAAAACACAGGCTTCCCAGATCGGAACATAATCTACCTAACCAGTATACCGACCCAGATGTGAACGCACCAATCCTGTTGCTGAACCTAGACCTGACCAACTGCAGCAACCCCAGATCATAGCCCCGCCCCCACAGGCTTGTACAGTAGGCACTAGGCATGATGGGTGCATCACTTCATCTGCCTCTCTTCTTCTTTGGTACGTTCATCCTGTGTCTGTCTGATTATTCCTTTAACTTTTTGTTCTTTTTAAAACACAGATAGGAGATCTTATTTACCTTTTTTATGCTGACGTTTCGGCCATCACTGTGGCCTTCTTCAGAGCTAAGCTGCTGAAAGCAGCTTCACTTCCGCTTCCGTTTCCGTTTATGTGCGGGCAGCAGGGGACGACGATATCGCCCCCTGCTGCCCGCGCTGTCCTCCTCGATGACGCAGTCCCATGCGTGGTCTAACGTGTATACTTCGTCGTCCCTGTTCATGGTCCCATGTCCACGTCTCCTTATCTCGATAGCTTCCCTTATCCATCTCTTATATTTATGTTGTTCAGTGTTGATAATCCTTGTTCTGTCCCAGTCCATGATGTGATTTTCTCTGGTGCAATGGTCCGTGACTGCTGATTTCCTTATTGTGTTCTCTGCTTCTTGTTTTGCTGCTCTTGTGTGTGTTCTGCTTGTCTCTTTTTCACATTCTTTTCTGTGTTCTGCTGTTCGTGTGTCAAGTTGGCGTCCTGTTTCTCCTATATATGTTTTATTGCATAATTTGCAAGGGATTTCGTAAATGACTCCGCATTTTTTTCCTGCTGGGATCTTGTCTTTGGGGTGTACCAGTCTTTTTCTAACTGTTGTGTATGGTTTGATTGGTGTGTTTATCTTGTGTTTTCTCATTGTTGCTACTATTTTTTCTGTCGTTCCTTTGATGTATGTGAGGGTTATTACTGGCTTTGGTTCCTGTTTCTCTGGGTTTTTCTTTCTTTTTGGTTGTTCTATTCTTTCTGCTCTTGTTTGTTGTTTCCCCCTACTAATCGCCCATGCTGGGTATCCACAGGTTCTTAATGAGTTGTGTATGTGCCTGTTTTCTTGACTGCTGTCTTGCCTCTCTTCTTACCCTGATGCACCCATCACTCTGGAACAGGGTCCATCTGGACTCATCACACCAGTTGTTAATAATGCGTTGGACAGTTCTGAACCCAGTTTTAGTCGTTCCTGCATCTCCTTAGATGGTTTCTCTGCTTGATGCCAGTGATGTGACCCTTCTCACACAGACTAACATCTGTTCCACCACCACCAGATGTGTCTTTCCACACGGTTGTTGAAGACAAGAGAAGCAGCTCGTTGCTCCAGTTGGGTTAAACAACTTGTTGCCCATGCAGTAATGATCCAATAGGAGGCTTGTATCTATTTGCTTAGTTAAATGCAGGTGGTGACTTTTTTAGAGAGGCAGTACACACACACACACACACACCCTCACACACGCAGACAGATAAATGTGTGTTGTGTGTGTCGGCAGGACATCAGGAAGTGTCTGGCGGCGCTGGACCAGCTCAGCATGCTGTATGTGACGTCCCGACACGTCCAGAACCACAGTGAGCTGGTCTCCACCCTCAGGAAGGTGACTGCTTCTGATCCATTCATGCTCCAGTAACCACAGGAACATTGTTTATGTTATTTATTTCATTCAAAATGTAAAAAATAAAAACAAACAAAACATCAACACCAAGCAATTTGAATGAAAAGCGACAGAAATATCTTATCTGCCCTTATTTACAAACCAACCTCTTTAATAATACCTTCATACTCTAATTCTCCACAAAAACCACAGATTCATCTTTCCTACATGCTTCTGNACAATAATCTGTTGACATAATTTGAAAAAAGAACCATCAATGTGTCTGCCAAATTCAGAAAATGAGGATTAACAGAATTTATTAGGAAATTAATAGAGATCATATAATTATTATAAATTATTATGAAACACCAGAAACAACATATTATATATGAAAATATTTCTAAATATTGTAATGATCCATAAAGGCTTTCTGTGACTGATGTTGTCGCCTGGTGTTACTGTTCCTTTAAGAGACGCTGTGGCTGGCTGAGGTGAAACTGGAAGTTGGAGATGCGGGTTTATCTCAGCTGTTTGTTAAACTACTCTAATAAACTGCTGTTAAGGACAAAATGTCATTCTGTCTGATGATTTAGTTCATCACGAATATCACAAAAATAAGAAATGATCTCTTTTTTGGGGGGGGGGGGTTGCACTGTGCCGTGGTCCCCGAAATGCCTAGAAACGGCCCTGGGTGTGGGACTGAGTTTTGAAGGTGATCTGAATTGTATCAAATAAATAAATATTACATGCTTATAAATTATTATTATTATAAAATTATAAACGCGTAGTGGAAATGTCTGCCTACATTTTCCTTTTCAAACACTGTTTTGTTTTTTATGCGACTATTTTCCTGTCCTGTCTGTCTCTTAGCTGCATCTCCTCTCAATCCTCCAGAACAACTGCTGCCTGGCTTCTTACTTTTCACCTCACAAGTTACTTTTGAAATTAGCCGATCAAAAAGATCCGTCGACCGCAAAAATAGCGGAATGTGCGGCCGCGCCAGTGAGGTGACGTCACCGATGCACGGGAGATGATCCCTGCAGCAGCATAGCGCGTGAGGCACAATGAAAGAGAGTATGAGCAAACGTGAACGATCGCGTGTTAATTATGTTTTTTTTTTTGGGTGGCGCCACTTTGTGAATGTTACTGTGGCCGTGCGCACGACGCAGCTGCCCGGCGGAGCGCATCAGTAATCAGCGCTCTGCCGCTGTCCATCCTCTCCGCCCAAAAGAAGACCCGCTACGCTGAGAGTCCAAATAAATAATGAAATATATGTAGAAACTAGATCTTTTGAGGGGGAAGCCAACAAACAGTCTGCAGTTTTCAGGAAGTTTATTTTATTTTGGCACGTTCAGAGTAGACGCACGGCGTCGGTCATAATGTCCGACGATGTGAAGTTTTTCGTCGGACAATATTAAATCACGTCAGTAATGTCCGACTGTCCGACGTGTTTTCGCAAACACTGCTAAAGGTAGGCGTGAATTTCAGCTGACCAGTCAGCGGTGGGTGTGTTGGGTCAGTTCAGCCTGAAGCGGACCACCAGAGGAGGAGGTCTGAAAAAATGGTCGGTTAAGCATGGAAAACACAGGCTTCCCAGATGGGAACATAATCTACCTAACCAGTATACCGACCCAGATGTGAACGCACCAATCCTGTTGCTGAACCTAGACCTGACCAACTGCAGCAACCCCAGATCATAGCCCCGCCCCCATAGGCTTGTACAGTAGGCACTAGGCATGATGGGTGCATCACTTCATCTGCCTCTCTTCTTACCCTGATGCACCCATCACTCTGGAACAGGCTCCATCTGGACTCATCACACCAGTTTTTAACAATGCGTTGGACAGTTCTGAACCCAGTTTTAGTCGTTTCTGCATCTCCTTAGATGTTTTCTCTGCTTGATGCCAATGATGTGACCCTTCTCACACAGACTAACATCTGTTCCACCACCACCAGATGTGTCTTTCCACATGGTTGTTGAAGACATGAGAAGCAACTCACTGCACCAGTTGGTGTTAAATAACTTGTTGCCCATGCAGTAATGATCCAATAGGAGGCTTGTATCTATTTGCTTAGTTAAATGCAGGTGGTGACTTTTTTATACAGGCAGTATATATATATATATATATATATATATATATATATATATATATATAAATACACACACACACACACACACCCTCACACACGCAGACAGATAAATGTGTGTTGTGTGTGTCTGCAGGACATCAGGAAGTGTCTGGCGGCGCTGGACCAGCTCAGCATGCTGTATGTGACGTCCCGACACGTCCAGAACCACAGTGAGCTGGTCTCCACCCTCAGGAAGGTGACTGCTTCTGATCCATTCATGCTCCAGTAACCACAGGAACATTGTTTATGTTATTTATTTCATTCAAAATGTAAAAAATAAACACAAACAAAACATCAACACCAAGCAATTTGAATGAAAAGCGACAGAAATATCTTATCTGCCCTTATTTACAAACCAACCTCTTTAATAATACCTTCATACTCTAATTCTCCACAAAAACCACAGATTCATCTTTCCTACATGCTTCTGGTTTACAGACCTCGTCAGACTGTCTGAATGTAGACTTTCATAATTCTGTAAAACACGTGATGTAATACATTTCTAAACACGTTTAGTGACTTTGACTCTTTTATGCATTTGCTAAGGTTGTTCCATGTTCTCCCACCGTTCATAGAAATAATCATCTCCTTCATTCTGGTTCTGAGATTTAGCTCAGCAACTCTGTAAAAGTCATTTCAACTTTATTCAGTTAACTTAAATATATAATTAATGAATTAACTCAATGAAATCATCTATCACTATTAGGGGTGGGACTGGATTAAAAAATAATCTAATTAATCATAGGCTTTGTAATAAATTTATCTTGATTATTTGTATTTTAATCTTTCAGAAAAAAATTGGTGCGGGACCAACCAGCACAAAAAAGTACGCTTGTTCCAAATGCCGTCCTCGTGCTCCCGTACTCGGTAGAACGGACTTCCTGGTGTCCTAGCCAAGGACACACTTGTCAAGTACACAAGAACGTACTAGCGTCCTTGAGTATTGAGAAACAGCCACTGTCCTCCGTACCACAACCCCGCCCCCTCCCGCTGCCCCCCCTCCGTCCCAGGAAATTCCCTACACTTGGCCATGCCCCCCGTGCCTCCTGCTAACGCCCACTTTCATAGCATTTTTCAAATCTTGACTAGGGGTGGAGTTCTGATGGTGTTCAGTCCCTCTTTAAATAATAACAACATTCACTAAAACCTTGGAGTGAATCACACGGGTCGTTTCTGAACCCCACAGGACAATGGGTACAGGGGGTGTGACCTCTGATAGTTACTTATACATATTTTTATTGCTACAATAATCTGATGAAATAATAATTTAAAAAAATCTATGGGATTTTCTGCAAAAGGCAAACATTTTTCTACCGTGACAGACATTCACTCCGGTTTACGGCGGTCAGCGATGGGTTTTCATGCCGGGCGCTGCGCCAGAGACGGCGGTTAGCAGTGTTCCGAGGACGCGCTCATGGAAGCGGTGATTCGCTTAGGGACCATCAACAAATTTCTAGTCATTTGAAAACGCATACAAAAAATTAAAGCTTCCAGCGTCATTGATCAAATGATTCAAAATCAATTCTCAATTCGTGTGTGTGTGTGTGCGTGCGTGCGTGTGTGTGCGTGTGTGTGTGTAGATGCGGTACTACCGGGCCAACCAGGCCATCATGGACAAAGCCTCCATGCTCTACAACCGTTTTAAGAACGCCTTCCTGGTGGGGGAGGGGCAGGAGGTGGTGAGCGCCGCCTTCCTTCGCTCGCTGCTGGAGGAGAAGGAGCGGGAGCAGGAGGAGCAGCAGCAGAAGGAGCAGCAGGAGCAGAAGGTTGTTCTCCGTCTGGGTTCGTCATGTTTGTGGACTCCTTTAACTTTAAGCTGAGTTCTGGTTTTTGTTTGTTTTTAAGGCGACTCAGCTGGACTCGTCCTGAAGCTTCAGACACAACCACCTCTGACCGAGGGCGGGGGTCTTCTAGCCACACCCTGCAGTGTGTGTCCCTGTGTGACATCACACCTGGACAGGTGTTTGTTGTTCTACTTTGTGAACACGTGTGAGCAAAGCCACCCAGCATTAACCACATTAGCTTATACTTTTTAGTTTAGGTCCTCCTCCTAAACACTCACCCACTTCCTGTTTAGCTCCTGTCCCGCCCCAGAGCAGGGGCTGATGGGAAACGTGGTTCTTTGTGAATAAACGTGAAGCTTTAACCTGTTAAACTGTACAGGAAGATTTTATTGTGACACTGAGACAGATGTTAAGGTGCTTTTTACTGTCTGTAGGGTTTTCCACTGTATTTCATAAACTTGACTGATGAACATAAAGACGTGGTTTTGTGTTTTTATTCTGATTTTACCAGGGGTAGGGTTAGGGTGATTTTACCAGGGGTAGGGTGATTTTACCAGGGCTAGGGTTAGGGTGATTTTACCAGGGGTAGGGTGATTTTACCAGGGTTAGGGTGGTTTTACCAGGGTTAGGGTGATTTTACCAGGGGTAGGGTTAGGGTGATTTTACCAGGGTTAGGGTGATTTTACCAGGGGTAGGGTTAGGGTGATTTTACCAGGGGTAGGGTGATTTTACCAGGGTTAGGGTTAGGGTGATTTTACCAGGGTTAGGGTGGTTTTACCAGGGTTAGGGTGATTTTACCAGGGGTAGGGTTAGGGTGATTTTACCAGGGGTTAGGGTGATTTTACCAGGGTTAGGGTGATTTTACCAGGGGTAGGGTTAGGGTGATTTTACCAGGGTTAGGGTGATTTTACCAGGGTAGGGTTAGGGTGATTTTACCAGGGGTAGGGTGATTTTACCAGGGCTAGGGTTAGGGTGATTTTACCAGGGTAGGGTGATTTTACCAGGGTTAGGGTGATTTCACCAGGTCATCAGTGACGCACTCATGAGGTTAAACACTGAGCTGTAGGGTTAGACGTGTGGACCTGCTCTGGTCTCAGTAATAAACCTCCACCTGTTCTGGTGGAGCTCTCACTGTCTCCCCCTGCTGGACAACTACAGGAGCTACAGCCAGCCAAAGCAGGTCGTCAGAACTCCACCAGAACCACCACTTCTTCAGAAGTGATAGTCTGTGGTGACATCATCATAATCATCATCCAATCCCTGCTCAGGGTGGGTGGGAGGAGTCATCTCCATGGAGACGGGAGGGTCACTTCCTGTGAAGAACGAGTCAGAGATGAATGCCATGAGCTTGACTGATTGATTGACAGCTCAGTAAACGGTACCTGCGGTTCTGCATCGATACAAAGACACCATGATGAGGGTGGAGATGAAATATGGACAGAGCACCACCAGGTGGAGGAGCAGTCTGATCAGAAGGGAGGCTGGAGATGTGGGCGGGGCTGTAGGTTTACCTGGAAAAAGAACCACACCTGGTCAGGTGACTGAACTCAGTAAAGAAATGAGGGTGCGGCTCCTGACCTGTGACAGAGCTCCAGCTGGGTGGAGACCCTCCATGACCACTGACGTTGAACCTGTAGAGGTCTTCATCAGACCTGCTCACAGGCTGGATGGTCATGTGACCTGTAGGCTCGATCCCTATGTAGAAGGGGAAAGAAGCAGGTGGGGCTTCCAGGATGGGTGGAGCTACAGTGGTGGGCGGGGCTGTAGTTGTAGGTATTTCTGCAGACAGAGTTCAGTCAGGTCAGATAAATGTTTAGATGACATCAGCTGACAGTAAAGGACTCAGATGGGATTATTTCTGGTTTAGTTTAATCACTCCTCATTAGAGGAGATTTCACTTTTCACACAGAAAAAAATCAAAGTCTGAAGCTTTAAAACTTTAGTACAAATACTAACGATCACTCCGTAGTCATAGAAACATTGGGGGAAACTGGCCAATCAACATGCAGCTTTATTATTAATGGGCGGGGCAAACCAGTCTCTCCATGCTAGGACTTTACTATGGGGTGTGTTTGCCCATTCATCAGGGCTCCTGGGTCATCGTGAGCCCCAACAACTATAGAGGCTCAGAGAACCTCGTTCTAGGAGACCTTAAAATAAGTTCCTGACTTTTGAATCTAAAGGTCCCAGTGTCTGGCTCTCACTTTGCTCACTCCCCACTCCTTCAGCACCTAGAGCTGGTCCAGCAGCTATATGGTTAGCGTGACCTCTGACCTGTGACAGAGCTCCAGCTGGGTGGAGACCCTCCGTGACCACTGGTGTTGAACCTGTAGAGGTCTTCATCAGACCTGCTCACAGGCTGGAGGGTCATGTAACCTGTAGTTTGGTTTGCTATGAAGTGGAGGATGGAGGCATTGGAAGAAGTGGGCGTGGCTTCCGTAGATGATTGAACTGCAGGGCTGGTTGGGGCTGAAGTTGTAGATATTTCTGCAGAGAGAGTTCAGTCAGGTCAGACAAACGTTTAGATGACATTCGCTGACAGTAAAGGACTCAGATGTGATTATTACCCAGCCAGCATGCATATGGGCCCTATTTGGACACATAACCGTATGGGTACCAACAGGGTTTGACTGTGGTTTTCATGGTGGCCCCACAGAGATTTTCTCACATAGACTTTAACAAGCTGATGTTTGAGTCACGCCATCTGGGTCCGTGTAGGGGCCGTTAAAATCTATGTGGGCAAACCCCTGTGGGACCATCATGGAATCCACGGACAAACCCACTTGGCACCCATACACGTTGTCCATATATATCCACATGGAGCCCACCTATGCATGCTGGCTGGGTTATATGTTTTTATTTCAAGATGACTGAACTTCTGTTGTAATTTTAAGCTGCATCACTTCTCACCACCTCCTGGGCTCCCCCACCAGCTGGCTGCCTGTATCCACACCATGAAAATGCAACACAGGACACAAAGACTGACAGACGGGGCTCAAACCTGCAACCATTCAGTTATGAGGTGGGCACTTAACTCCTCAATCAATCAATCAAATCTGATTTGTATAGCACCTTCCACAACCTTAAGGGAAGCCCAAGGTGCTGAACACTATATAAAAACATGGAAAGGCATCATAACAAACATCTCAAAGTAGCATAAGAACAATAAAAAAACACAATAAGAGCATTAAAGGCAACCCGAATAAAACAATAATCCAGTTTCCAAATGTGCTCTTGACAACAGGGGCTTGATCTTAGATAGCCGTCATAAAATAAAATAAAAAAACATGACAGCGCAACCATGTTTATTTGTGCTTCATATTTAACGGCTGCAACAATTTCACCCCCAAGTTAGTGACCACCTTCCTCTCAAACTGGGTCAAGGAGGCGAGGTCAATCTGGTCACCTGCTCCAGCTCTTTCACCTGGGCTGGGTATTATGACCTCAGGTTTGGACTCATTTAAGGTCAGGACTTAACTTCCTTCAGTCCACTAGGGAGGACACAGAACCACCTGCCCCCCCGACAGAGAGGAAAATAGATCTGGCTGTCATCTGCATAGAAATGGAACTCAACACCATGGCACTGAAGGAGGACCCCCAGGGACAGGAGATACAGGGCAAACAAAAGGGGGGCAAGGACGGAGCCCTGAGGGACCCCTCATTAGAGTGTTGTCCTGAATAGACCATCTGAGTGCCTCCAGGTTCATTTTGTTGATTCTCACAGTCAGAGGAGCTACTGAAGAAGATGAGAAGTTCTCTCTAATCCTGATCCACCAGAAAGCATCCGACCCACCCAGAGACAGAAGATGCTCACTGACCTTGGTTTGTGGAGCAGCACAGCAGAACGCTCAGAGCTGCAGAGAAACGACACTCAGGTTAGTCGGAGCTCTAATGAGCGCTCTGCTGTGGGAAGCAGCAGTGATGCTCTCTCAGCATTTACACACCAACACTCACCCAGCAGCCTCTGGACAGATGTTCCCTCCATCCTGGAATGAGAGCAGCAGCTCTCTACGTGTCAGAGGCTCTGAGAGCTTCTGTCTGCAGCAGGAAGCAGGAAACTCTCTGGTACCACAGCAGAGGTGAGAACCCACAGACTGTGAGCCACAGCACGGCCTTACAGGAGCTTAGAAAAAACAAGGTTTAATTGGTTCAGACAGATTTACAGCTTTGTCCAACTTTTCTGTGGCAGGATTCTACCGACTGGTGAAAGAAACTCAAACTAAAGACCATCTCACACAAAGTGACCACAGAGAGAAATAAAACAGGTGTGAAACTGGGACACGACATGCAGACACAAAAACAACCACGAAGTTACAGAAAACATTTCTACCCAGACAAAGTTAATAAAACTTCATATTAGAAAAATGAATAAAAACAGACGTAAACCAGGAAATACCTTGTTGTAGAGATCCACCTGGTGATGGAGCCATAGATACATCCAGGTAGACGGCTCTGTCCCTATCCTGGACATCAGAGAGACTCTGGGCCACCACCATGTAGGACATTCCTCTCCTCAGCACAGAGCCAGGAAAAGGAATCATGGTCCTGACCCACTGGGGAAGTGGTGGTGGTGGTTTAGGTCACACATCCTCCTCCTCTGACTTTGGCCCCCGAGGCTGATTTCCAGAACATTGTTACCATCCTGAGAGTCCAGCAGGAGAAGAAATGGGGCAGTAGCAGGTTCCATCTCAGCCAAACTGCCTTCACATCTCCTGTGGTCCACCCAGGTGGAGGTGAGAAACCCACATCAACACTAGTCTGAGTCAAGAGCTTCTGTCTGCAGCAGAAAGCAGGAAACTCTCTG
>SSNS01000031.1:3453815-3494929 GCA_006937985.1 Aphyosemion australe | reverse complement strand
TGTGAGCCCGCGCCCCACACATTCAATTATTACCACTTTTTAATATAGAAAGGGATCACGCTGGATCAAACAACGGGCAGAGACAAAGCCTTCCTCAACAATTTACAATTTATTTGTACAAGATTCATAACAACACGTTTTAATGTCAAAAATAAAAACTATTAAAACCCCACCGGGAAATAACGCCCCTTCGGATGCTGGAGGAGGGAGGCAAGCAACCAGGGCTGCGTAACATGCACCCACCCAAGATACACTACAATCTGCATGCAAGCAAAAAAAGAAATAAAAACATGCACTCAATGATAATAAAATAAATTATTTACAACTGGTAGTGCGGGCCACGCCCCCTAGTATATGCGAATCTCCACACAGCCAACCTTGCCGTACAAGACCCCTTTCTAAAACTACATTAAACAATCAGAGTGTCAGATCGAGGAAGAGATATGTTTAACCAAAAAGAATTAACGGAACAAAAACAGCAGTGACAGCGCTTTCTGTAAAAGAAAAGCAGATAGTTATTAAACTGCTGAATTCTTTCCTTTTCAACTAATCAGTACCTGCTTACCTGTCATGTCTCATGGAAAGTGCTCACAATCGTGTCATCGGCACATCACATCCACACCACCTATCCTACGGCACATTCCCACATACACACAGCGTAAAGCCCCAACCTTTATAAACAACTATATGAAAACCAAAAGAATCCCTTACCCATAAAATGATCCTTTTAATGTGCCCAGTGTACAGCTCAAAGCGCTGCCCCACCTGTCTGTCAGGACGCCAGGTAAACGCTCTTGCGCAGCTGTACCTAATTGGGGCTTTTAAAGAGCCGGCATAATTACGCAGGAAAGGTGGAGGAGGGGCGCAGCACCAGCAGCGCTCCTCTATATAAAACAGAACAGACAGCTGCTGGTTACATTCTACCCCCAGCATTTTAAATTGGCGTCCCGACAATTTGCAAACAATATACCAGGTAACGAGAGCTAGTTCTTTAAGAAAGTGCAGCCTCGCTTACCCCACCCCTCATGGTAAATGATGGGGATTGGAATGCTTCCCCGCTGTCTTACGGGTAGATTTCCTACTGGCCCCTGGAGGGAATGGGTCCCTTGAACTTGCCTCCACATCTCCTGTGGCCCTAGGAGTCGGGGCAGGGTCTGTTCTTGGAAGAGCCTGCACATTTGCAGGCAATGGTGCTGCAGACTCCCCTGCAAGACGAAGCGTTACCCACCCCCGACTTTCAGCTTCGCTATCGGAACTTTCCTCCACAGCTGTCGGACCAGATGGGGAGAGGGAGTGAGCATCAGCCACCGGCACTGCTTTTAAAAGGGAGCGGTGAACCTGTCGTGTGTCTGACAGTCTTTTGCAAGGTGCGATTGTGTAGACTGCACCTTCCAGCTCAGGTGATCTTATCACCTGGAAGATCTCAGGGTGCCAAATGTCTCTTATTTTTCTTCTCCCTCTGTAGGTGCGATCTTGAACATAAACAAGCTGCCCTTCTGGTAAAGCATGCTCTTGCACCTTTTGATCCATCCGTTCCTTCCGTTTAGCAGCTGCAGTCCTCATTCTCTCTCGTGCACTGTCCACTGCCACTTTTAGTCGCCGCTGATGTTCTTGGACCCAACTACAAACGTCACCAGCTTCTGGTTCCTGTACACGGCCTAACAGGAAATCAACCGGGAGTTGAGGTTCTTGGCCAAACATTAGCATATGTGGAGACTGACCTGTTGTCTGGTGTGGCGTGGTGTTATAACTGAACACAACTTGAGGAATATAGTGCGGCCACTTATCTTTCTGTTCTGTAGACAAAGTGCGAAGAAGGTCGTGGAGGGTCCTGTTGAAACGCTCGCACTGGCCGTTTCCCTGTGGGTGGTATGGCGTTGTTCTAGACTTATGAATGCCATACAAGTGGCAAAGTTGTTGAATTATGGTGTTCTCAAAGCTTCGGCCCTGGTCAGAATGTAACCGAGCTGGCACTCCATACTTGTAGAACCATTCTTTAACCAAGACTTCTGCAACCGTTGAAGCTCGCTGGTCCCGAGTTGGAATGACCTGGGTAAACTTGGAAAAAACGTCATTACTAGCACTTGCTCCCTGTCATCTTGTGCAGGTTCCAGCAAAGAAAAGTCGAGTGCTAAAATTTCATTCGGCCTTGATGCCAGTAGGTGGCTCATAGGGGCCCGAACATGGGGCTGAGTGTTTTTGGCCACACTACACCTGTTACATCTTTGACACCAGTCTTTAATCATCCTTCCCATAGCGTGCCAGTAGCAGCGCTGGCGGATTAACTCCGTTGTTCTTTCAGCTCCCTGGTGCCCATGGTAGGTATGCAGCTGTTGGAAAACTTCCTCTTGTAGGCAGTCAGGTAAAACGAGTTGCAGCACACACTCACCCCCATCAGGACGCTGAAACCTGCGATGCAATAGTCCTTCCTTTAGCACCAGACGATCCCATTGGCGCAGTAAACCTGATGCAGCGGGAGAAAGGTTCTGCCTCTCTAACCTGCTGGGGAATCGCTCTTGCACAAAGAAAGAAATGACAGCGTTTATGGCAGGATCAGCCTTCTGCAAGGCCAGCAGATCTTCTGTTGAACGTTCTGGTACTGCAGAAATGGCACCCTGAAATACCATTTCTGTTTGCTTTTCAGCTTTTTTAATCATCTGTGGTACAGCAGTTCCTGGACAGGTAGGATCTGCCCTCGCTTCCATCGGAAGGTGGTGTTGTCTGGATAGTGCATCAGCATTCCGGTTACTGCGACCTGAGCGATAACGTACTGTGTAGTCAAACACTGCCAATTCTGAGACCCAGCGTTGTTCTGTAGCTCCAAGCTTGGCTGTGTTTAAGTGACTGAGGGGGTTATTGTCCGTCCACACCACACACTTGTGGCCCAGCAGATATTCTCTGAATTTTTGTGTCATGGCCCATTTCATTGCCAGAAACTCCAGTTTCATTGAGCTATAGTTCTTTTCAGCCAGGTGAAGACTTCTGCTGGCATAGGCAATGGGCCTCACTTTACCCTCTTGTTCCTGGGACAAGACTGCTCCCAGTCCTTCATGGCTGGCGTCCACCTCTAGGATAAAGGGAAGGCTAAAGTTAGCATACGCCAACACTGGCGAGGACACTAACCTTGCTTTAAGGTCCTGAAAGCTAGCTTCAGTCTGAGCGGTCCACTCATCTGTCAACGCCACCTTCCCACGACGATTTCTCCTTTTAATGAGGTCCGTCACCAGCTGGTGGAGAGGGGCTGCTACCTTAGTAAACCCATCGACAAACCGCCTGTAGTAGCTTGCAAACCCCAAAAATGATCTTAATTCCGGTACAGTCTTTGGTGTTGGCCACTCGGCAACTGCAGCCAGTTTCCTGGGGTCAGTGGCTACTCCAGCAGCCGACACCACATGACCCAGATACTGTACTTGGTGTTGAAAGAATCTGCATTTCTCCAGTTTGACTTTGAGCCCTTCTTGCTGCAATCGGCCCAAAACCAAATCCAAACGACTCAGATGGTCATCCACTGAGGAAGAAAAGACGACAATGTCATCCAGATATAACAACAGTGAGTTGCAATGTTGGTCTCCAAACATTCTCTCCATGAGCCGCTGAAAGGTACTGGGTGCATTGCATAGGCCAAAGGGCATTCTCTGGAATTCAAAAAGTCCAAATGGAGTGCAGAATGCAGTCTTCATCTTGTCCTGCTCAGTTACTGCAACCTGATGGTAGCCACTAGCCAGATCCATGGTGGAAAACCACTGAGCCCCTGAAAGGGCATCCAATGACTCCTCAATGCGGGGAAGGGGGAACGCATCCTTCCGTGTTTTCTTGTTTAATAGTCTATAGTCCACACAGAGTCGTAGGCTGCCATCTTTCTTTCGAACTAAGACAATCGGGGAGGCAAACGGGCTGCAACTTTCTCTTACAACATTACTCTCCACCAATTGGCGAATGTGAGCCCTCACGTCATCATAATCTACAGGGGGTATACGCCTATACCTCTGCCTAATTGGGGCATCATCAAGCAAGGGAATGTCATGGGTCACTAAGCTTGTGCAACCCAAGTCAGTATCTGAAGCAGCAAAAACAGCCTCATGTTGATATAACATTGCTCTGACTTTGTCTTGCTCTGATGCTGGAAGAGCGGAAAGGTCCAAGGACCTTATCTGTTCTCCTACTGAACCCACGAGAGCCTCTTGAGACGAGCACAGAGCTGTGACAGTACAGGGCTCCTGGATCACAGTTGAAATCCCCCTGGGAAAGCTTATAATCTGTGCCTGACTTAACACACCGATTGGGCGGCGGGGGTACAGGTAAACTGCAGCCTCACCAAAGTTACATACTGGCACATACACTGTACCACCCTTGACAGTAACCATTGCTGGGGAGACCAACACACACTCTGAGAGGGACCGATCATCAACAAGGGGTGCAATCAACGCAGCTTCTGACTCACAAACCTTCTGGGAACATGTGGCAGCCACCCATTTACCCGTACCACCAGGTATATACACAGGATGTCTCCCCCTAACCCTGGCTAAACCTGTCCTTCGGGGTGCCGACTGAGTCTGTGCTTGGTGACAATGTTGAAAAGCCTGTTGCCATAATGGAGGAATCTGCTGTGCAGTAGAATTGTTAAAAAGTTGTGCCCCCTGTTGACCAAACAGCTGAAAATAGCACTCCCTAATCACATTCATACCCAGAATCCCTGGGACATCAGGAGGGGGCCTTTGACCTGGAGGGTCCTTTACAATCACAACACCCCTACGAGGTATTATCTTTCCCAACACCTCTACCTCCAGTTCTACATAGCCCACATAGGGAATTTCCAACCCATTGGCAGCCTGCAATTGCAGCCAACGGCAAGAGCTAAGGGTGTTCTGGAAATGTTCTCTAAAGAAGCCTTCTGTAATTGTAGTCACCATGGATCCTGTATCCAACAAGCACTTAACCAGAACCCCACCCATTTTGACTGTCAGAAATGAACATGATGCCACTAGGTCAGGGACAGGAATTAGAAAATTGGGAGTTGAAGCTAATAAGCCTTGGTCAGCCCCTCCTGATGCTCGGCTCCTCACATCAGGGGGGGGTCGTTTCCCGCATCCTGGGCTACAGTATGCACCACAGCAGGTGGAGGGTCCCTGCGTCCCTGTGACTCCATTCTGGTATTACACTCTCTAGCATAATGGCCCGGCTTCTGACAGCGTCTACACAGAACTGTATCGGGGCGTTTAAACCTAGCTGTGGTTCGGGGAGCCGTCTGCATTGCCAGGAGACCCTGGGTCAGCTGGTTAATCTGTTCCTGCTGCTGTTTTAACAACTCTTTTAACTCTGTGAACTCTGTACACCCTGAAGCACCAGGTGCAACACCCCTAGAGCACTGAGCAGCACTAAAGGATGGAACTGAATGACTTCTACCCCTAGGTTCGTTGGTCTGCCCCTCCCGCTCCCAACGGATAGCTTCAGCTCGCACCTCCAACAGTGTACAAGCAGGGGACTGTCGTACCAACCGTTTGAGCTCCCTACGAAGATTTGGATCATAAACGTGCTCAACAAACTGGTCTCTGAGAAGGGTAGGGCCAATACCTGCACCCCTAGGTGCACAACGTTCAACCTTTTCCATGAGACACCACAGGGCATGTGAAAACTCCTGCAACGATTCTCCCTCTCGCTGTTTTCTGGAGAAAAAGCTCTGTTGCAGAGAAACATAAGATTTAGAACAGCCATACAACTCTTCCAGAACTGTGAAAATCTTGTCAGGATCTTCCCTCTCTGCTCTTGGTCTGTATCTGATCTCGTCTTTAGCTTCTCCCTCTAAATGATCATATATAAAATAGGCTTGATCAACAGGTTGCAAGCTTCTAGTTCTTAATGTAGATTTAATCTCCTCCACCCAGTCTTCCACTGTAATCCCAGAAGTGCCCCTAAAAATTGGACATTTTCTTTCTCTAGAAATGTACAGTAAACGTTCAATAGGAACAGTACCAGAAAGAGCAGAGTGGGAATCACCAGCTTGAGAACTAGAGTTTGAGCCTGAAGCTCCCGGCAAGGAGCTGGCTGCCTGCTGTTGTAGGAGCTGTTCTTTCTCCGCCCGTAGCTGCTGCACCAGGTCCCGCAACTCTTGAACCTCGTTTGCCATCCTGGGAGACTGAAGATCTGCCTGGTAAAATCAGAAATCTGCCAGCAAGGACTCCACAACCACCGTAGACAGGTCCGTGGTCTGCACACTGCTGTTTTTGTTCAGAAAAGAAGAAACGAAGGAGGGGAGGGAAGAGAGAGAGAGAAAGAAAAGAAGAAAAAAAAAATACAAACAATACTTTGTCTCAACCCAATAAAACAGCGTGATCCTGCCAACAACGCCAGAATGTGAGCCCGCGCCCCACACATTCAATTATTACCACTTTTTAATATAGAAAGGGATCACGCTGGATCAAACAACGGGCAGAGACAAAGCCTTCCTCAACAATTTACAATTTATTTGTACAAGATTCATAACAACACGTTTTAATGTCAAAAATAAAAACTATTAAAACCCCACCGGGAAATAACGCCCCTTCGGATGCTGGAGGAGGGAGGCAAGCAACCAGGGCTGCGTAACATGCACCCACCCAAGATACACTACAATCTGCATGCAAGCAAAAAAAGAAATAAAAACATGCACTCAATGATAATAAAATAAATTATTTACAACTGGTAGTGCGGGCCACGCCCCCTAGTATATGCGAATCTCCACACAGCCAACCTTGCCGTACAAGACCCCTTTCTAAAACTACATTAAACAATCAGAGTGTCAGATCGAGGAAGAGATATGTTTAACCAAAAATAATTAACGGAACAAAAACAGCAGTGACAGCGCTTTCTGTCATGTCTCATGGAAAGTGCTCACAATCGTGTCATCGGCACATCACATCCACACCACCTATCCCATAAAATGATCCTTTTAATGTGCCCAGTGTACAGCTCAAAACGCTGCCCCACCTGTCTGTCAGGACGCCAGGTAAACGCTCTTGCGCAGCTGTACCTAATTGGGGCTTTTAAAGAGCTGGCATAATTACGCAGGAAAGGTGGAGGAGGGGCGCAGCACCAGCAGCGCTCCTCTATATAAAACAGAACAGACAGCTGCTGGTTACAGTACCACAGTAGAGGTGAGCACCAACAGCATGGCCTTGCAGGAGCTTAGCTTCTCTGTCATTCATCTAGTGTTGAACACGTCATAAACCCTCCTCTTCCTCACCTCCTCCAGCCAGAACTTCTCCTGCTGTGAGAACTCATCTGGTTCTGCTCAGAGACTCCAGGTCTGTGTTTCTGCTCTGTGTTGCTCTTGTCTGGAAAATGACGTCATCAGGACCCATCAGCTCTGATTCTGGAGCTGCTTTTCTGAGACTGGACGGTAAATCTGATCCTAAACACAGATGGATGAAGATCTGAAGCTGAGACCTTCCGGACATGAACAGCTTCAGCTGTTGAACTCTGAACCTTTGCTTTACTCGCTTGATGATGATAAAAAGTGAATTTCACCTCCTTGATGTGATGTTTAGGTTTAACGTCAGTAGAAAATGACGTCATGAAGGTATTTTTATTCTCTTGGTGGTTTTCCTGTAGAGACGCGTGAACCTTTAGGAACTTTATCGTTTCTTTATTCAGTCACAGAGTCTGACTGATGCAGATTTATCGATTTTCTAATCAAATCTAGAAAGGAAACTCAAACAAACTCGGATCTTCTGAACATCTTTGTTTTTAATCTCAACTCTTCAGGTTTTCACCTGCAGGGTCACCCAGAACATCAGGAACAGGAAGGGGAGGAGCTTAACATTGGTCCTGTAACACGTGGAGAGAAACTACTGGGAAACATTTGAAAGGACCACTCTTCAGAAGAGGCAGGAATCATCTCCACAGGAATCTGGAACAACTTCCAGGTTCCTGGAAGAACATCTTAGGAGCACATTGAGAGAACTGGAGAAGAGTCAACCAGCAGCAGGAGAGATGACATCATCTGTTCAGGTCAGAAGTCATGCTCTGTGGTGACATCATCATAATCATCATCCAGTTGCTTCTTGGACTGGGTGGGTGGAGTCGTCGCCATGGAGACGGGACGGTCACTTCCTGCTGTCAGAGAGGGGTAGAAAGACATTAGTTAAAGACCCGTGATTGGTTGATTGATTGATTGATTGATTGACTGATTGATTGACTAACTGATTTATTTATTGATTGATTGATTGATTGATTGATTGGTTGACTGATTGATTGATTGGTTGGTTGATTGATTTATTGATTGATTGATTGATTGATTGATTGATTGATTGATTGACAGCTCCTGTTACCTGTGGCTGTGTGTCGATATAAAAACACCAAGATGGGGAGGGAGATGAAGCAGAAAACCACCAGGTGGAAGATCAATGAAAACAGAAGAAAAGGAGAGGCTGTGGTGGTGGGCGGGGCCACAGTGATGGTGGGCGGCTCTACCATGGTGGTGGGCGGCTCTACCATGGTGGTGGGCGGGTCTACCATGGTGGTGGGCGGCTCTACCATGGTGGTGGGCGGGGTTGTAGAGGGTTTTTCTGCAGAGAGTTCAGTCTGATCAGATAAATGTTTAGATGACATCATCTGACAGTAAATGACTCAGATGTGATTGTTTTCTATCTGTTAATGTTTGTTTTGAAGGGAATGAAGTTTTTCTTGATGTTTTTAGATGTTTTGCTTCCATCAAAGTTCCTGAATTTAAAGAAAAGTCTGTAAAATCTGAAGTGTTGAAACTGTAGTGGGACTCAGGGAGAACCTGTCTGTGATTTAAATGTTTGGATCTTTTCTGTTTCAGAATAAAAAAGCTCCTTGGGTCTGAATCCAAAAACAGGCTTATTAAAACTAAACCATTAATACATAATAAAACACTAATCATTTATAATTATTGATGTAGTCTTTAAAAAGATTTAGCTAATGTTTCATGTTTTATCAGACAAAAGATCAGAGATGAAAAAACTTTCATGTTTGATGTCAGGTGAAGGAACTAAAGTTGGACATTATCTTTACCCAGCATGCATCACTGCAGCAGCATCAGGTTTATGGTATTAAATGAAGTTATTGTGACCTCTGACCTGTGACAGAGAGCCAGCTGGGTGGAGACCCTCCATGACCCCTGATCTCACACCTGTAGAGGCCTTCATCAGACCTGCTGACATGCTGGAGGGTCATGTGACCTGTAGGCTGGCTCCCTATGATGACATCATCTTTATAGAAGTCAGCTGTGAAGCTGGAGGGAGGGGTCTTTGATTGACAGCTGAGAGTGACATCATGTCCCTCCATCACAGGGAGGACAGGACTCTGCAGGATCACTGATCCACCTGAACACAGAGACCAACTCCAGCATTTCATCCATGTCCACACAGCTTCATCAGCACTAAGTCCACAGTCTGATCTCACCAGAGACAGTCAGGTTGATGCTGCTGCTGCTGCTGGAGGCCCCGCCCACTCCCTCACACCAGTATACACCACTGTCCCGTGTGAAAAGAATTGTGATGTTACAGGAGGAACCAGCTGGTTTCCCCCATCCAGCTCCACACTGGGTTCTGGTTCCTCTGGTGGTGTTCCTCCTCAGAGTCCATCCAGCAGATCCGTCCTCCTCACAGCTCAGAGACACGGAGGAACCTTCAAACACCTGAGATGAGTCTGGACTCACCGTCAGACCAGCCGTCAGCGCTGAAACACACAGAGTTTCCATCTTCTCCATCTTTCACCTTCATTTAAACTCCAGCAAAACCAAACATCCCAACATTTTCTCCACGGATGGTTCAACTTTATTTATAAACTTTATTTATACAATGTACAACTTAAGAACACAATCAGATCAAATAAAATCTCATAAAATACGCTAAATAATCAAATCAATAATAAAAATAGATCTAAACATCAACTCATGCTGTTTCATAAGTCTAAGTGAACAAGTGTGTCATTAAAAATCATTTTTAAACAAACATGGAGGAGCCTGTTTAATGTGCAAAGTCTCGATCACCTCTGATCACCTTCTAACAAGTCCTGGGTCAGGAGAAGATGATCAGCTGATCTGAGAGACTGAGAGGGTGTCTGAGGATAGAGAAGCTCAGAAAGGTGGAGCAACACCAGAAAAACTTTTAGAAACTAATAAAAGCAGCTTAAATAGATCTAGATGCACGGGCAGCCGGTGTAGAGACATTAGAACGTGGTGATGAGCTCATATTTGTGAGTGTGTTAAAAGAAGTGTAGCTGCATTCTGAATAAGCTGCAGTCAGGAACTCAACCCCGCTCCAAACACCATCACCTCAGCTTTAGAATGGTTAAAACAAAGAAAGTTCAGGGTCATCAAAGATGTAATGTTTTTAAAACATGTCAGCAAAGAGTTCCCATAAACCTGACACTCATCTGTGTAACAATGAAAGGAGATACCATGTCTCCAGAAAACTGATCCCAGAGGGAGCAAATCCAAAGAAAACAGGAGTGGGCCCAGGATGGAACCCTGCGGGACTCCACAGGACAGTGGAGCACAGAAGGATTCACAATACCTAAACAATCTGAAACGGTTCCACCTTTTAAACGGGACCTGAATTATTTTAAAGCTACCACCAGAGACAGAAGATGCTCACTGACCTTGGTTTGTGGAGCAGCACAGCAGAACGCTCAGAGCTGCAGAGAAACGACACTCAGGTTAGTCGGAGCTCTAATGAGCGCTCTGCTGTGGGGAGCAGCAGTGATGCTCCAACACTCACCCAGCAGCCTCTGGACAGATGTTCCCTCCATCCTGCAGCTGGATGGAATGAGAGCAGCAGCTCTCTACGTGTCAGAGGCTCTGAGAGCTTCTGTCTGCAGCAGGAAGCAGGAAACTCTCTGGTACCACAGCAGAGGTGAGAACCCACAGCATGGCCTACAGGAGCTTAGCTTCTCTGTCAGTAAACCCTCCTCTTCCTCACCTCCTCCAGCCAGAACCTCTCCTGCTGCTGCTGTGAGAACTCATCTGGTTCAAACCTGATTTCTATCTGTGAAAAGCTTTGAGCCCAGAGTTGTGACCAAGCAGCAGGAGTCACCAGATCATCTCTGCAGGTCCCCAGAGCAGTCAGGTGAAACACCACTGGTGGAAATATTCACACTAGCTGGTGATGACAGATGGGTGTCCTCCTTGTGCTAACACACGCCTGTATGCTCCGGAGCAGCAGCTGCTGGTAGCCTGATGAAGACCAGGTGGATCTGTTGTGTTTTTCTGCTTTTCAGGCTCGATTTAAAGATTTGTCTGAAGCTGACTCAGCATTCAGACTTTAGTGTTCCTGCTTCTTTCTTTTAGTTTCTTCTGAAGCTTTGATGGGATTTTAACCAACGACTGATCAGAACCACGGGCTCATCAGCTTCAGTCGTCTCATGGAACCGGACTCATCTCAGAACCTGGTCAGAGACCGGAGCGTCTCGTCATTTACTTGTGGCAGAACGGGGTGTAGCTTATATAGCTAGACTTTTGAAGAACACACAACAACGCCACCTTGATACTCAAGGACAAAAATAAAGGACACGTAGGTCCACTCTTATAGAAGAAGCTTGAGACAGGGTTCCCACAATATAACAAATTTATTAAACACAAATGATAAAAGCAATTAAAAAGACTACGACTAAAATTACTAAAAGAATTAAAAAGACAGGCTGAAGCTACTAATGGGGTGCCGAATCCCTAAGAGGAGACGGGACCCTAAACTAAGAAAACAATATAAGAAAGGTTCACCCCAGACACTCGTGCATGCATCCAAAGTGGGGTAAAGAACCACACACACACTGCAACCCAAACCGGAACCGTCACCCCAACGTGGTCACCACCACCAGCAGCTCTCAGCCTGAAACACAAAAGAAGTAAAAAATAAATAAATAAGAGGAGAGGAGGGAGGTCTCCACCCTGCTTCTAACAATAAAATCAGAGGCCGGAGCCGAGTGACACAGGTGGTCACGCACACACACACACACGCACGCACACACACACACACACACACAGCGCTTCGGCTGCTCAAATGTCCGACTGTCCGTAAGGCGCTCCAGCACCCAGAAGAGACAGTGGTAGCGATGCGGTCCAAATCTTGCCTCCCCGTTCGTGTTCACTTGGCGGATCACAACCACCAACCAGCGGAGACAGGGCAGCGCGTTAGGTCAGATGCCGCACACCCACACCAACAGGAGCGGTAACACAGGCAGCAGGAGAACGAAGCTGAAGGCGAGCCAAAAAGAACAGCACAGGCAAGACAACCGAGGCACAACACGATCAGAAAGAAAAACACACGATCAGGCAAAACAGCAGAGTCTCTTCGGGGGTATGCCAAAACCCCTTCCTCATACTAAAAAAGGGAAAAGACACAAAACATTAACACCCAATTTAACTAAGTGGAGAGGAGACTGCAGGCTGAACCTACCGTGTCAGCTGAATGACCACCTGAAGCGGATAACGCTGTGCGTCCCACGAGATGAATCAACACCTGAGCAATCCCTACAGCAGGAGCAATATTAGTGCCCGACCCCCATGTCGCAACCGCTGGGATTAGCCATACTTACAATTGAAATATTCAAATCTCGCGCACCACCACACGCTTCCTGACACAGGTCAGCGGAACCGGAAGTCCTCTCCACAGCAGACACGCAAAGGAGGGAGGGAGGAAGAACTCAAGAGAAGCGCCATAGCGCCCCCATTTATACTGGGCTCTCTTAAAGGCGATAGGTCAACCAATTAACTGGTTGAAAAGCCAACCAGTCCTGCTACATACTGAAACATAAAGCTGCAGTGCTACCACCTCTAGAAGGTTCAGGTGGTTTTATTACAGCAGCTCTGGTTTAGTTTAGAGTTTTAAACTAAAACAATCAGCTTTAACCTCTGAGGAAGGAAAATATATTTTGCCTATTATACCTTTAATTCTAGAACTTAGAATCCAGTGAATCAAATATATTAATCACTTTTCTTTCCAGGTTTATTGATACACATATGATTCTTGTACTCTTTATTAATCTGCATTTAACCATGATTTATGCATGTTTACATCAAGCTGTGAGTTCGAGCTAAAGCAAGAAGGTTTTGATCTCATGTGAAGGTCTGGTTCTGGTGTCATAAAACTGTGATTACCAAGGGATACGAAAGTTAGGACCTTGAAGGGAGGTACCAGGCGGAACCAGGTTCTGCAGAAGGGATAAAATCTGTGTGCATGCTGTGAAGATTCAGATTCGCCATTATACGAGGGGAGATGGACAGAATCTCCCCGACTGTACATCGGGTTACAATAAAAGATGATTGAGTGAAATAAAGAGTTTACATTGATTGCAACGAGGCGGTCTTTATGGCTCGTGATTCCTTATTTGATCAGAAGATCTTAACGAACCGGGAGAGTGGGAAAGGAAAGAATAAGTCAAATGCTGATCCAGCTCAGAGGAAAGAAGAAGAACCGGAACCAGGATCACAAGGGCCTGAGAGGAGTGACATCAGACGAGCTGCAGAGAACCATCAGATTTGAGCTAAATACATCAGAGATAGAAACACCCTATATTTTTTCCACAACAATTTGGAGGGGGCACTCCGTGAGATCTTCTCTTCAAGCGACGAATTATAATTGGACAGTGGACATAGTCCTGTAAACGACCGCCGACCATTGGCCAGTGACGAGACTGAGGCAAAGAGAAGACGGACAACAGCGCGCTGACTTCACTACTGGTAAGCAGGACCTGGTTAGTCGAACTCTGCATATTGGGGATAATTAAATTACTTTAATTAAATCTCGGCTGTAAATTTGTGTGTTTTAAAATCGAGTCATTGTTTTGTTTGACACTTCGAAGACGAATCGACGGATTTAGAATCGAAGTGTTGTTGCTCCGGATGTAACGGTCCCACTACGTTTTTGACGGAAGGCGTAGAAGAGTTGGGTTTGAATTCCCGGGGAGTTGGGGGCACCCTTTTTGTAAACAACTACCAACGTAGTCGAGCTTTCGGACTGGCGATCCAACAGCTTTAGCCGACGGGCGAAAGTGGGGCAATAGGCCGAGCTGGGGTTGGTTACCCCGTGGAGTAGAAGCGCCACAAATTCACCTGGATTGGGCAGTTTTAAGCAAATGATGGCTTAAATGTACATTCATAATTGGGCATTGTAAGAGGGGCTTACTGTAAATTGTGGGTAAGTTCAAAAGTAGTCGAACGAGTTCCCACACAGATAAGAGTGCAGACTCCCTCCTGCCTCTTAGTGACTGTTGTGAGCGTGTGGATGTTCATTGTTTAGGTGTAGCAGACGTATTTAGTAGCATTTTGTCCTGGTGTTGAGGTGTGTGTGGCTATGTGAATAAATGATTAGTTATTTGTTGTCTTGGTGTGATTTGCGGTGTGCGTGCAGTAACTTTGCCTGATCCGTTTGTGTTTCATGTGTGTGCTTGGAACCTGGCCTGCATGTGTGTGTGTGCTGGAGGTGTGTCTGAGGTTCTGGTACCGATCCGTGTGGGCTCAGGGTCTGTGTGTAAAATGCTGCTGTGGTGTCTGTCTGGAGGAGTGAGTGTTCCTGTGGGTTTGCTTGAGCGGCAGCGATTGAAAGCCGAACTGAACTTTTTAGGAGTAAAAAGAAGAGGCCTAATCTACAGAGGCTGTGTGAGCCTGGAATTAAAGCTGATATAACGTCCCTATATAGGAAAAGCTTAATTTGGCCCCAAATTGACGTTTTGTGCTATGTAAATTGAAATATAAAGAACCACACGTGAAGTTTGATAAGTTAAATGGCAAAATTATCAATGGAAGATTAACAAAAAACCTTAATTCGGCATAGTGAACAGCACAAACGCATAATGATAATTACTTAGTTCTTCAAATAGCTACTAAAATGAAAAATAAATAAATGAATAGATAAAGAAAAAGTGAAAAATAAATGATTACAAGAAAATTCAGAACAAATAAATTAAGTTAATCTGGAGCGGAGCAAAATCAGTTGGAAAATTAAAATAAACATTATAGAATAGCAGAATAAAGGAGTGTTGCAAATTAGTTAGACTTTGGAGAGTTAAAAGTTTAAAGTAATATAAAATGATGCAGGAGACGGTAATTCTAATCCTAAATTTGAACAATACAGAAACAGATAATTCAAAAAGATAATCTAGAGTCACACTGTCTGCGTTTTAAGGAATTCATTTGCAAATTAGGCGGATAAATTACATATTTGGTCTATAACAGAAGGTTAATTGCAGTCTTTGATTAGACATATCTATTTGACTAATGTTAGATGTTAATTTCTCTGAAGGACATCAAACTGTGTCTGCTTCCATCATGATTAGGATAAAATATAAGAGATTAAACACAGGGTGGTTCAATGATTGCTGGAGGTCATGTGATGGCGCTGAGACTTATATGTAATCTCTCATGGCAAAGTTAAATGTCTGCTAATTGGTAAACAACTGAAGTACACTTTCTAATAAACATCCTTGAATTTGGTTTCCATTCCTAAATAAGGCCAAGTAAAGTGAATAATATAAGTTCCTATTATGCATGGATTTAATCTAAACATCAGGAGTAAAAGTTTTGCTGAATGAACAAAGGATTTTTAGCTGCATGTTTCTAAATTGGATGATTTAATTTCTTGTTTAGCATAACCTGTGGCCCTGTGGTGTTGGTGCTCCTGGCTGAGATGAGGATGCTGGCTGGTTTGACTGTTCCTCTGGACTCTGTCATTTCTATTTAATCAGATATTGAATATAGGGTGAGGATTTTATTGATCATGGAGTGAGCTACTTTGTTTCACTGGGTGAAGGCCTGGGGGTCATAGCATGGAGCCCTGCACATGAACTTTGCTGCAAAAGTCAAAAGGCTGCTTCAGCTGAGGCTGAAAGGGGGTCTGCCATCGCCCCTATGAAACACATCATGAACTGTGAACTGAACGCAAAACAACAACGAAGTTGGACAAACTGTGAAAGAAGTTGCTGCTATGGACTCAAAACACATAACAACTGGAGGCCAGGCTCCTGAGAGCGAGGAGGCACATGCAATGAAATATGACCTTTGGCTGGGGTCATCAACAACTTGAAAACAGGGGACAATACAATCTACTCCATGTGACGGCTCTTGGGTTTGACCCTAGTGGTGGAAAGTGCTCATTGCATGAAAGCTTAGGGACTTGGTCAGTTGACTGACTGCTGCTGGTTGAGAGACATGACAGAGTCTGAGTGGGGGTTGGCCTGCTGGTGTTGATGTTTCAGGGGGGAGTGCTTTCAGGATGAGGCTGCAGATTTACAAATTTACCAGGACTGATTGATTAGTGAACTATTTAATGGTTAAATTGCAAAACATTTGGTTAATCTGAGAAAGGCTTGAATTTTATTAGTCCTGAAAGACGTGAAACATATTACTAAATCCTAAATTAAAGGTGTACAAACACGGGAATTCATAAAATTAAGCATGTTAGCGTCTGAAAACAAAATCCCAAAACTAACCTATTTCTCTAAAATTTAATGTAAATTTCTCTAAAACTTCTTTTTACTTTGGACTGAGAGTTCCATTTGGTCTGTGCGAAGTCCTTGGCACCAGTCATTGTTTAACAGCTCTGTACCAAAACATCGAGGCTAAGATATAACAAACAGGACTAAATTAAACAAGCTGCTGATCCTTAAAGCAGGACAAACTGTGCTCAAATAATACAATTCACTTAGAGAGAAAACAAAACACTCAATTTCACTTATGGACTTTAAATTATCTGATGCAACACAAACACATGACGGTGTGACTTAAACAATTTGAAGTGAAATCATATAATCTAAAAGGAACCTTGGAATGTGTGAGTGCGTGTGTGGAGGAGTCAGTGAACTTTGACATGTGTGATGGTTTTATGGCGTGGTGTGGTTAACTGAACATGTTGGAGCGTATCTGTCTGTTGCTGGATGTGTTGTGGAATGTTTGGAGGTCTTGTGGAAGATTTATGTGGTTTATTCGGACAGAGGCGAGAGAGATTTTAAATTTCCTAAATTTACTACATTGTTTTTTGAGTTTTCTGGAACAGAACTACGGATGGTTCTGTTTCAGAAAAAAGGGGGAGATGTAAAGGGAGTAAAATAAATAAGGAGGCGTGAAGGGGGGCGAAAGAACCTAGCGCGATAATTATTTCCTATAACATGCAGAAGGAAGACTATTCCAGGTTCTAGCGCCAGTATGTGACAGTAATGGACAATGGACTGACTACCAGACTTGTTCCAGGACTCGTGACAAAGCACAGAGTTTAAAGGACAAACAACAAGACTCTGACAGACGTGAGCTGAGGTTGGAACAACCAACGACTTGGACTGACTGAACTCATGACTTAAGACTGAACAACAAGCACTGAAAGCCTTGGTCAAAGTGCTCACGACGGCTGCTGCTCCGGCTGGAGTATCATCAGGGTCATCTTCATCGACGTCGTCGGACAACATCAACTGGGCGTGGCTACAGGTCATCAAAAGAAAGCAGCACAGCAAAGTGGTCAGTCGGACCACCTACGCGATGAGGCTTCATCGGTAGGAGACGCGTGGTGCAACCGGTGCCACAGGAGTCGACGCTCGCCAGCTCAGGAGACAGACCGAGGTCTCAAGGAGCTGCAACAACGATCGGGAGGTGTTGAAAGGAGGTGTGTTGATTTCTGGTGGAAACGGCCGTTTCCCCCAGTCAGCTCACCTCGACGATTGTGTGTGAAAGGGGGGTAACCTGGTTTTGAGGAGGCTAGCGGCTGTTAGCTCCGGTCAGGTTGCTCTGAAGTCAGGTGATTTGCAGAGGCTTTGAACTGTCTCTGGTCACCTAAAATAAAAAAAAAAAGAGAGCAAGAGGAGAAGAAAAGAACATTGCGAAGAGACATTCGTGCTTTCACCGGAAGAACGTGAAAGACATTCGTGATTTTGTCGGAAGATCTGCGTGTTCTTTTTGCCGGAAGACCTACAACAACATCACTACTGAACTCAACTAATGACCAGCCTTTGATTTATATTTGATTTAATAATTCATGATTTGATTTGGAATAAATATAAGGGATCTTTGAAAGAAACAACATTCTAATAAATAATAATAAGGATAAAATTAAGGTTAAAGGTAAAGGTAAAATAATATTGATTAAGTTTAAGGCTTAAAGGCCCAGGCTGGCTGTTTTTTCAATCTGTTTAACTTTTCCTTCCTGAACAGGTTTTTTCTAGACAATGGACTCTAAGAAATTGCATTTGATCAGTTTGCTTTGTTTGTGCATGATTCTGTTGACATTTCCGATTACACTGGTCCTGTGGAGATTGTCCCTGAAACATTGATAAGGTTAAAACATAATTCATAATTTGGTGAGTAATTGATATTTGGTAAATTGAGCTAAGAGTTAAAATACTGGGACAAATAACATCATTTCAAATAATATAATTTTAAAGGGTAAAGTTTCAATCATCAATTTCAAAATGTATCCTCTTGGTCGTCCAGGAGGGGCAGACAGGCCCCCAAGGTTGAATACCTGGAAGGTTCTGATTCCATTGGGCCTTTCCATGATTTTAATTTACAATGTTATTGCTTTCATGACTGGTGTTTTTCCATTTTCCAGAGATGCCCACCGTTCTGAACTGTTGCCTTCTGATCGTTTAGCCGTTAAGTTTGATAATCTACCAATTACATCAGCTGTGATTTCATCTAAGGGGGACTCCTTTAAAGCATTCCCGGAGGGCGTACATAGGTTGTGTGAGCAGTCCCATGAGGTATTTGCAGGTGTGGAGGAGGAACTAGCGGTCACATCCCGGATGGCCTTTGAAAATCGCAAGGCCATAAATAAGATCCTAGCTGAGAGAAGTGGTTCTGATCCAGATGAGCCACTCCAGGCCGCTCAGCGACCTGTGACCCAGAAGACCTCGAGCCTCTGTTAGAACTATGCACGAGCGCTCCGGAATCAGTAATCAGTAATGCTTTGGTGACGTTTGGGCATGTTTGGAAAATGGACAAGGTTTTTTCAATAATGTTTAGGTCTATTAATGGTTGTTTTTACATTCTAATCAAGTGTGGTTGTTTTGCATTCCCGGAGTCCGAGGTCTGGTAAATGAAATGTTTTTTCAGGTTTTCAGCAGGGAGAGGCGATATATCTTGGTGCCTCTGACTCAAAATGAAGGGATAGAACTGATGTAAGAGGGACAGATCCTTTAGATAAGATTGGTTGGACTCTGGTTTTTCAGAGTCCAAGAGTGGGATTGAGGAAGGAAAATATATTTTGCCTATTATACCTTTAATTCTAGAACTTAGAATCCAGTGAATCAAATATATTAATCACTTTTCTTTCCAGGTTTATTGATACACATATGATTCTTGTACTCTTTATTAATCTGCATTTAACCATGATTTATGCATGTTTACATCAAACTGTGAGTTCCAGCTAAAGCAAGAAGGTTTTGATCTCATGTGAAGGTCTGGTTCTGGTGTCATAAAACTGTGCAAAGGGGGAGGTGAGAAGTATCTGACCTAGGGACAGATAAGACAGGAGAAAGTTTAGACCAGATGGCTTCATTCCTGGAGCCAGAGATCATAAATATGTCGGTTACCAAGGGATACGAAAGTTAGGATCTTGAAGGGAGGTACCAGGCGGAACCAGGTTCTGCAGAAGGGATAAAATCTGTGTGCATGCTGTGAACTTCAGATTCGCCATTATACGAGGGGAGATGGACAGAATCTCCCCGACTGTACATCGGGTTACAATAAAAGATGATTGAGTGAAATAAAGAGTGTACGTTGATTGCAACGAGGCGGTCTTTATGGCTCGTGATTTCTTATTTGATCAGAAGATCTTAACGAACCGGGAGAGTGGGAAAAGGAAAGAATAAGTCAAATGCTGATCCAGCTCAGAGGAAAGAAGAAGAACCGGAACCAGGATCACAAGGGCCTGAGAGGAGTGATGTCAGACGAGCTGCAGAGAACCATCAGATTTGAGCTAAATACATCAGAGATAGAAACACCATAAATTTTCCCACAACACCTCCTAGATCATCATCACGACCACTGCTGTCCTTAAAGCACCAGAATCCTGTCACATGTCTGCTGCCCCCTGGTGGAGGAGCTGCAGATAACAAAGGCCTGGTTCAGTAATGTTGTTATAGAATGACATCATGGATAAAACTGATATTTAGTTGTTTTATTAACATGAATCAGTTTATAAACTAGATTATTGATTATTTCCTATTTAAGGCATTAAGGGTCAAACTCAGCCATGGTTCTGCTCCTCTGCTCCAGACTTCTGGGGCTTTCAATGATGATTTCTAGCTTCTCACCAACATGTATTGTTTGTTGTTGTTTAAACATGTTTAGTGTTTGGCTCAGCGTGTGGAGAACCCTACAAACATAAAAGCATCTAAAACCATCAGATGGTTTTCATCAGCAGCAGACACAACAAACACGTCACCGACACGTTCACTCACGTTTCTGTTTAATCACGTCGTCAGTAAAATGAAGCAGGTTGAACTTTGTGATGTCACAATCAGGAAATGAGCATAGAACCACCCCTCCCCTCATAGCAGCCAATCAGGTGGTGGGTGGGTGTGGCCTGCAGCAGCTCATGTGCGTCTTTAGCTGATAAAGAAGAGAGAATGGAGGCAGCAGAAGAGTGGTGTTGCTGTTAGCCAGCAGTGATGAGAATGACGGCGTTGCTAACAGGAGCTAGTTCAGTAACGTGTGACCACATTAATAACTTTCTGTTACTGATAATAAAAAGTAGCTTGTTGCTATAATTCAGCAGCGAGGTGTTGAAGCTGTGGTCATGTGACCAGGAGCTAAAGGGGCGGGTGTTTACATCCAAGCATCAGGGCCGTGATTTCTCCATGTTTACAATGAGTGTGTTGCTAATCCCGTTGCCATGGTAACTCTAAACACTCAGAAGAGTAACACTTCCCCAGATGAGCCGGTCGTTGTGATGTCACATGTGTGTGTGTGTGTGTGTGTGTGTGTGTGTGCACGCTGCTGCTGGAGCAGCTTTAACGTCTGTGGAATAAATGAAGACAGCGTTTATTCTGGAGAAGAACAACATGGCTGCTCATGAAACACTTCCTCTGGTTCTGTCTCTGCTGCTGAGCTTCACCCTGATCATGAGTCACAGATGCTTCAGTTTCACCCAGACTGGTTGATCAGGAACCTGAAACAGCTCAGGTCTGATCTGGACCTGGTCCAACAGAACCAGTCTGATCTGGACCTGGTCCAGCAGAACCAGTCTGATCTGGACCTGGTCCAGCAGAACCAGTCTGATCTGGACCTGGTCCAGCAGAACCAGTCTAACAGCATCTGAAGCTGACAAACAGCAGAGCCTCTCTCCCAGTTTCCACTTGACACAAACTCCAGCTGTCAGCGCTGACAGGAGTTAAAGGCTCAGGTCACTCAGATGAGTCCAGAGGTTCTGAAGAAGTTCTGCTCACAGATCCAGTGTTCAGAGGCTGCTAGGAGACCTTTAGCTCCTCCCCCATCACCTCCACACTGGGTGTGTGTGTGGGAGCACACTTCCTGTAGGTGAAGTGTTGTCAGAGTGTCAGGAGATGATCAGCAGAGGAACGTGAGAGCTGCTGGGAGCTGATGTCCTCAAGGCCTTTCAAAGTGTCTCTTAGTTTGTGCTTGTGGACCTTTGACAGGAAGATGAAGATGTTGGTGGTGTTTGGGATCCTCCTGCACGGTAAGATCAGCTTCCTCTCTCTGCTCTGATCATCCCTCACTTCAGTCTCACTGCTGCTCCAACATCTTTCTCTCTGACTTTGTTGAACTATGTTGTGACTTAGTGTCTCAGAGTGGAGTTCATGGCAGAGACAAAGGCTTCTAGGCTTGTTTTGTGTTTTATTAGATTATGTGACGATTCTAGATGGACCCGCCCACTGACACATGATTTTATGTCTTTGATCATTGCTGGTTGTGGGTAGAGTCTGATTTCTCTCTCTAACACTGATTCATGGTCACGTTGGTTCCTGATCACATGTTTACATCATGTGACCAGAAGTTCCCTTTCTAGGGTCACCTGTGTGATTTTATGTCACTGATGCTCTGGAGAAGGCCACACACGACCAAAACACGTCAGCTAATCCTCCCACGATAAAAGATTCTGACACCGTTCAGAGCACCTCCTCCTCCTCTTCCTCACCTCACAGTGGATGTTTCATACGGTCCTGAAGAACACCTGTATAGGTCTCTATGCCCACAGACCCTCATCTGTTTCACAGCATGGAGACAGTAGGAAACACAACCATAGATTGTGCCCCATTAGTTTTTGTTCTTGTGAAGTGCCTTGTAACTTTTATCTGGATAAGCACTATATAAAAATCTTCTTCTTCCTCCTCCTCCTCAGTGTCCCAGCAGGTCTCAGCTGTGGAGATGTTCCAGGGGGACCAGTTCCTCCTGCTGCCCTGTGAGTTCCACACCTTTGACCTGGAGAACCCCACAGTGGTCTGGACCCGTCAGGACCTCAGTCCTCCTACTGTCCACCAGCGTCAGCCTGAAGGAGACCAGCTGAAGGACCAGAACCAGCTCTACAGAGGCAGAACCTCCATGAAGGCTGATGCTCTGGACTCTGGAGACCTGAGTCTGAACCTGACCAACCTGCAGCTGTCTGACACTGGAACCTACTCCTGCTCCGTCACAGACCCCAGGTATGGAGAACGGAGAGTTACAGACATGGAGCTGAAGGTCAAAGGTCAGTAACAACCCAACAGCTGCTGTAGATACAGGTCAAAGGTCAGAGGTCATCATGTTCTTCATGCGTCTCCTCAGAGCGTTTTCCATCCTGGGCCATAGCTGTCCTGGTTCTCCTGGTTCTGGTTCTGATCGTCTCTGCAGGTGTTTTATTTCATCATCGGCAGTACTTCATGTCAGGTGAGTCTCTACAACTACATTACCCATGATGCTCCTGGTCAGCATGTGGTGATGATGATGATCTTTGCTTCCTCAGGTTACCAGGTGGAGGTGGAGTCAGGGGCGGAGTCTGTCCTGCTGCCGTGTAAAACTCTACCTAAACTCTACCTGCCTGGAGATGCTAGAGTGGAGTGGAGAGACAATTATGATGATGAGGTCCACGTGTTTGAGAACGGTTCTGATCAGCCTGAAGAACAGCACTGGTTCTACACAAACAGAACTGAGATGAATAAAAACCTGCTGAGAACTGGAGACCTCAGTCTGACTCTGAAACATCTCACAGTAAGCAGGATCTACACCTGCAGAGTCTACAGCAGAGACAGAAAGATCCTGATGGAGAAACGAGTGAACTTGAAGGTCAAAGGTCAGTGTTTACTGTAATCTTCATCTCCAGGATGACTCTGGGTCATCAGTGTGTTTCTATCCCAGGTGGATGGAAGGAAACTCACTGATTGTTCCTGAAGCAGGAAAGTTCAAGTGTTTAGTGCAGATCTCTGAAATGTTCCAGATGTTGTCTCCAGCTCCTCTGGTCTCACTGGTCTGTAGAGATGATGTGAACTCTGACTGGTTTCCAGTTTAGAGCAGAATAATAATCCTGATCCATCAGAACTCTGCTGGTGTTTCTTCATCTAGTCCAGCTGTTGGTTCCTAGAATAAAGATGCTGAGAGTGATCCTGCTAAAGGCTCTGGAATCACAACAAGTTCTGATTGGTTCTGGTTACAACCTGTTGTCTCCAGTCAGCTGCTGCAGGAACCAGCATCTTCTCCTCAGAAGCAGGTGACCAGTAGCAGCATCCAGAGCTCAGACCAGTGCAGCAGCTGTCCCAGTAACTAAATACCAGTAACTTTATCACATCTGGAAGAAGAAGTGACTGATGTTATTCAGATAGAGCTGTTTAAGTGACGATGATGATGGTAAATGGTCTGTATTTGTATAGCGCCTTCTCAGGGTTCTACAACCCCCCAAGGCGCTTCACAACACAATCAGTCATCCACCCATTCACATGCTGGTGGGGATGAGCTACATCGTAGCTACAGCTGCCCTGGGGTGCATTGATGATGATGATGATGTTCTTTGTTCTCTCAGTCCAACAGGTGGAGGTGGAGGAGGGGGCGGAGTCTGTGCTGCTGCCCTTCAGAACAACACCTGAGCTGCCAGGAGACTCTAGAGTGGAGTGGGAGGACAGTAATGACAAGACGGTCCATTACTATGAGAACGGTTCTGATCAACCTGGGAAACAGGACCAGCTCTACAGAACCAGAACCAGGATGAATGAAGACCTGCTGAGAACTGGAGACCTCAGTCTGACTCTGGAACGTCCCACATGGAGGGACAGTGGGACGTACGAATGTTGGGTCTGGAGTGAAGGAAAGATACTGAGATCTAAATCAGTTAATCTGACAGTTGTAGCTCCGCCTCCCCCGTCTGCAGGAAGAGTCCAGGTTCCTGACCCACCAGAGGACATCAGGACCAGAACTCCTCTGATGGCTGAGGAACCAGTCTGATGGGTTTGTTGGTGGATCTTTGATCCTCTGATGGTGGATCAGAGAGAAACTCTGAGTGAAGGATCTGATGGATGATGGATGAAAAAGGACTCTGCTGCTCTGATTGTGTCTGCAGGAAATCCATCCAATAATAATCACAGAACTAGAAGATCAGTGCTGGAGCAGCTCAGAACTTTCCACCCAGAACTCAGGAAACTCCTGCGATGAGAATCAGACGTCCTCTAGGAAACAAGGAAAGAGTTGATCTGGATCGTCATGGTCGGGTTTCCAGGTTCCTCTCTGGGACAGATGTGGGTCTAGTCTGATGTAACGGTTCTGAAAGTGTTCTGGTGGATCCAAACACTCAGACTGTTGCTGTTGGAGCTCAGATGTTCTCCTGCTGATGAAGGATGAAGCTAAAACGACTGATTAACACAATAAATCATCAGTGGATTTGCTTCTATTTCATCTTTTCTGTCTGCAGACTGAAAGTCACCAAACCTTCCTGAAACATCTGGAGTTTTCTTTAGCAGGAACCTGAGTTCTCCAGGTCTTATGGTCCAGATGCTTCAGCTTCTGCTGCTCCTGGAGCTTCACCTGCTCTCTGATTGGCTCTGATCATCTAGATCCTCTCAGCTGAAGGGTGTGGAACCACCTGACTCAGAGGAGATGTTGGTTTGTGTCAAACAGAAACTAAAAGACTCGTTGTTACAGAAACATGTGAGGAATGATCATGACTAACAGATGAGTGGACCTGCTCTGGTCTCAGTAATAAACCTGGTGGAGCTCTCATGGTCTCCCTCTGCTGGACAACTACAGCAACTACAGCCAGCTCCACCTGCTGGGCGTGGCTGACAGCTCTCTGCTGCAGGATGAACTCCATCAGATCCACCTGGACCACATCTAAACATCTGCCTGGCTGCAGGTCAGCAGAACCTCACAGAGAACTGGAGCGGGTCATCAGAACTCCATCAGAACTTTAGGAGTCATGCTCTGTGGTGACATCATCATCATCCAATCCCTGCTCAGGGTGGGTGGGAGGAGTCATCACCATGGAGACGGGAGGGTCACTTCCTGTGAAGAACGAGTCAGAGATGAATGTCATGAGCTTGACTGACTGATTGACAGCTCAGTAAACGGTACCTGTGGTTCTGCATCGATACAAAGACACCATGATGAGGGTGGAGATGAAATATGGACAGAGCACCACCAGGTGGAGGAGCAGTCTGAGCAGAAGGGAGGCTGGAGATGTGGGCGGGGCTGTAGGTTTACCTGTAGACAGAATCCCACCTGGTCAGGTGACTGATGATGAAGTCAGAGTAGATATGAAGGTGAAGCTCCTGACCTCTGACCTGTGACAGAGAGCCAGCTGGGTGGAGACCCTCCATGACCCCTGATCTCACACCTGTAGAGGCCTTCATCAGACCTGCTGACATGCTGGAGGGTCATGTGACCTGTAGGCTGGCTCCCGATGATGACATCATCTTTATAGAAGTCAGCTGTGAGGCTGGAGGGAGGGGTCTTTGATTGACAGCTGAGAGTGACATCATGTCCCTCCATCACAGGGAGGACAGGACTCTGCAGGATCACTGATCCACCTGAACACAGAGACCAACTCCAGCATTTCATCCATGTCCACACAGCTTCATCAGCACTAAGTCCACAGTCTGATCTCACCAGAGACAGTCAGGTTGATGCTGCTGCTGCTGCTGGAGGCCCCGCCCACTCCCTCACACCAGTATCATGCTGGTAAAGACCTCTCATGTTGCAGCAGGAACCAGCTGGATTCCCCCCCCTCTGGTGGTGTTCCTCCTCAGAGTCCATCCAGCAGATCCGTCCTCCTCACAGCTCAGAGACACTCTGCTGAGACCTCCTGCATTTATCACAAACTCTTCCTGTTTCTGTCGTCAACAAACACAAACATCAGTCAGCTGTGGGTTTAGATAAAGGAGCCACTGAGGGGGTCCTAAAGGGCCCACGTGAGGAGGCCCCAGAGCCAGAGGTGGAGAGCTCCACAGCGCCCCCTGCAGGCCACAAGAGGAACAGGTTTCATCTGCAGGTTTGAACCAATCAGAGAAAAACAAAAAACAATAAAATCAGCTGATAAAAAAACATGATTTATAATAAAGTTAGTTGTTTCTGCAGAAACTCCAGATGAGTAACTCAGCATGAACTCATCAGTGACCTGAAGGTGCGTTCAATGACCCACAGAAACACAGAAACTCCTCTTTGTGTTTTAATTCCTAGTTTTTACGTGTCTGATAGAAACACTTCATAAAGACAGGTTATGTTCAGAGATGTTTATGTAAACAAACAAACAATAAAACATGTAAATAAACACATCAGAGAAACTCTGTAGACATTTAAATGTGTTTTTAAGGTTTTATTATGTTAGTTTAAAATAATCATTATACAGAGTTAAAAACATCCATCCATCCATTTTCTCCCGCTTATCCGGAGTCGGGTCGCGGGGGCAGCAGCTAGGGTGACCAGATCCCAACTCGCCAAATGTGGGACAGAGACTCCTCAATGTGGGACAACGTAAAATTCCAATTTAACAAGATAAAGTTAAAAAGTAAAAAAAAAAAAACTTCTTTTCTGCCTTTTAGCTCCAACATCACTGGTAAATATACATAGTTATTATAATTATTATTATCATATATTTCATGTACTATATATTCTATTTGAATTCAACTTGAACAAGCAAAAGTTTTCAGACTCACAGTTCCTCTCATTACCACAGCTTAACTCAGGCTCTTTGGACCTTCTAGTGGTTCTGATTAGCTTTAGCTAAAAGGATTTTAAACCCATCAACTCATTTTAATAATGTAGAAAGGCCCACAGTAAAAAAATATGCAGGTTTTAGCAGCTTTTCAGAGTTTTCATTGAATATTTTCCACAACAGAATGACAGTAAAAGTACCAGTAACAATTTTAGATCTATTTAAGTTTGTTTTTAATACATTTTCCAATAAAATCAACAAATATTCATACTTTTTTGCTATTTTTTTCTTAATTCAGAAACAAAATGGTGTTGTTGTTTTCAAAAATGACAACACATGTTTTCTAGTAAATATTTAGGGGAGAGAGAAAAAACATCACTGACTTAAATCTGAAGAAATTCAGATCTAATCTAACAGGGTTCCTTAGAATGAATTTTTTCCTCAAATTTCTGAGAAAAATAATGAAGGCTTACATTTAATTCTCTCTTTAATGTGCTTTAAAAGAGTTTAGCTTGTATGTATTTGAAATAAAAATAACTCCAGCACCTTGTGTGGGACCTGTCTACTTACTGGAAACCTGCTTCAGTTCAGACCAACATATTTTTGTGTGACTCTTGGATTCTCTGCTCTGTTTCATATCAGACTCCGCGCCATGACACAAAAAATGACTCTGAGAAACAACACAAAGACCCTGACAGAGTCTCAATGAACACGTTCAACCCACGAGTTTATTCTAACAGCATTTTCGCCACGGTGTTCATCTTTCCTCCGTTCTCGCTGACGCTTCTGTTTTGGTGGTTCGGGTGCGCGCCCCAAGCGCTCCGGACCGGCGTTAAAGTCCCGCCTCCTGGTTCGACTGACAGCAACAGGCGGCTTTCTCCACACCGTTTATGCAAGATTGAAATTCGGAACGGGAGACTGTCAATGCGGGACATTGTCTCAATTTGCGGGACGTGTGAAAAGTGATGAAAATGCGGGACTGTCCCGCACAAAGCGGGACATCTGGTCACCCTAAGCGCATGCCCACCGTGGATCCGACTGAGCGGGAGTTCCTGTCTGGTCTCTGCCGGAGAGATTGTGAACACTGTGAATCCGACCGACCGACTGAGCGGGACCGCTGCTCTCTCCGGTATCTGCCGGCAAGACTGTAGATTCGACCAACCGAGAATCTTCTGTCGCCGAGGACGAGAGAACGCGTGGCGTGTTCTCCCTGTGTCACGGACAGCTGCCGAGGTTGCTATCCGCGGGGTACCGCTGGATCCGGGAAGAACACAAAACCAAAAGATCCAACCGTGACGTGCTTCGTTCCGCGTAGCGCAGGGGTGCCCAATCCTGGTCCCGGAGGGCCGGTATCCAGCAGGCTTTAGTTTTAACTCTGTTTCAACACACCTGATTTCAATCAGCAGGTAATTAACAGGCTTCTGCAGAGCCAGATGAGCTGCTGCACAGGTGATTCAACCACTGAATCAAGTGTGTTGGAGCAGAGAAACCACTAAAATGTGTTGGATACCGGCCCTCCAGGACCAGGATTGGGCACCCCTGGCGTAGCGTCACGCTGTTTCCCGAGCCCCGGAGTGAAGACGGCGGGATTTTCACTCTGCGTAACCACTGGCTCCAGCTGTCCAAGGAGGACATTTCTGAAGTAGCGCAGCACGCATTGGAATATGCTACGGCAACGGAGAGGAACACTTGAACTTGACCCGAGTTTAAAACGCGGAACAAAGTCTAAGAGAAAAATTTCACTGGCTCAGTAATAAAACAATTTCATTTTTACGCAAACGTGAAAGTCGTTCTTCTTTATTGAGCACAACCTCGCAATACAATTTGAAGTGCATTTATATTTTACGTTCTTTCAAAAGGTAAGCTTAAAGCGCTTTCATCACGTCAAGTCCAATTCGACACACACACACACACACACACACAACATTGTCCCATTCTTCAGCACGTTACTTCTNGGTTGTGGTTTTGGGTATGAGCCGAAACCACATTCAGCTTAAAAACATGGAGCAATTCCTCTTTTTTTCCCCCCATTTTGACCATGAACTAGTAAAACACACACACACACACACACACGAACACACACACACACACACACACACACACACACACACACACGAGTGCACATACACAAGACCTAGACTATGTAGACATTTGCAGAGAGAGAGGAGGGAATGCTGTCTGTTGGTGGGCTGCAAACCATCTGACTAAGCTGACCAGTTCAAATTTAGCTCCACTTTTTATTACGGCATCCAGGATGGAGGGAGAGAATGCCAAACGGATGATAGGAATTTTTACAGATTCCCGTGTGTGTGTGTGTGTGAGAGAGAGAGTCGGGGAGAGAGACACCACCCAGTGGGCAGCAGAACACTTCCATGTTTACAAGCAGCTGCTACACACCACCAATGTTTTCCCCATTTGTTGCACTCTGAGGTTGGGGATGCGTGCATGCACGTGCATGTGCATGTGTGCGTGCATGCACGTGTGTGTGTGCTCTTGGAGTGACAGAACCAACTGCAGGGTTGTCACTGGTTGAATGTGTGCATAAATAGGGGGGCTAACATTTCCACCTGCATGCAGCCTCCCTCACACACACACAGGGATTCCCTCCAAATTAAGCTAGTCTCATTCACAGACACGCACGCACGCACACACACACACACACACACACACACACACACACACACAAATTCTATATCACATCTCACCTCATGATGAAGTCAAACTCTGACCCTGCCAGCATGAGAACACCCAGCAGTGTGGAGATGGCTCCGTCAACCACTGGGGCGAACATGTGCTCCAACGCCACCGCCGAGCGCTTGTTCCTGTTGCCAATCGCTGTCAGGAAGCCCTGTGGCAGAGGGGAGGGAGAAATAAGTTGGAAATCTTTCCGAACACACAGAACATGTTTGTGGTGCGACTTGGCAAGCTCTGGGTATTACTATGCTCGACTAAGAAACCAAACAAAGGGCTAAATCTGCAATCACACGCATTTAACAAATAAAAGAACAAAAGTCTCTCATTTTAAATTGATAGTTATTATTTTTTTGTGGTTAAAATGACATTTTCCACAGTTTTGGCAAAGCTACACGTCTCAAACACACCAGCTGCTCAGTCTCCCTAACAATCCACATGAATCTTACCAATGCTATATGAACGGTAAACTCCACTCCGATGCCCACCGAGGCGATCAGGATGACCACAGGAATGGCACTGAGCTTGATGCCAATCAGGCCCATGATGCCAAACAACTCCACAGTCATCATGGCCAAAATAAACACCTGGAACACACAAGGAAATGAAATGTTACCAACTCTTCCAGCCGCCTATGAGTGAAAAAAGGAGGTTATAAAGAAACAAACGGCATTGAGTTAGAATAAAGTGCAAAATTAAGAAAAACACACAATGATGGGGTAAAAAACAGAGTCGATTAGTTGGGTTGTTGACTTACGATGATGCCAGCTGTCCAGGGGTTGAGCAGGAGAAGAGCACACACCAGGAAAGTGCAGGCTAGGACCACGCTGATAGACAGCAGGAACCAGTGTCTGAGGCCGATGTACTGCTCCCAGAACAAGAAGGGGTATCCGTTTGGGTAGTTGAGCACACCCTTGCGACTAAACTCATCACAGATGGCTCTCACACTCTCAATAGCCTCCACGAAGTCGCTGGCCTGGCGAAGGCCGTTCAGGTAAAAGGGGAACTGAGCGAACTCCAGAGGCTCTGCAGCTTGAACTGCAAGTGGAGATTAGAAATATTAGATCGGGATCATAGAACAAAGCATTTTCTCCACACAGCTAGGGTGACCAGATCCCAACTCGCCAAATGTGGGACAGAGACTCCTCAATGTGGGACAACGTAAAATTCCAATTTAACAAGATAAAGTTAAAAAGTAAAAAAAAAAAAACTTCTTTTCTGCCTTTTAGCTCCAACATCACTGGTAAATATACATAGTTATTATAATTATTATTATCATATATTTCATGTACTATATATTCTATTTGAATTCAACTTGAACAAGCAAAAGTTTTCAGACTCACAGTTCCTCTCATTACCACAGCTTAACTCAGGCTCTTTGGACCTTCTAGTGGTTCTGATTAGCTTTAGCTAAAAGGATTTTAAACCCATCAACTCATTTTAATAATGTAGAAAGGCCCACAGTAAAAAAATATGCAGGTTTTAGCAGCTTTTCAGAGTTTTCATTGAATATTTTCCACAACAGAATGACAGTAAAAGTACCAGTAACAATTTTAGATCTATTTAAGTTTGTTTTTAATACATTTTCCAATAAAATCAACAAATATTCATACTTTTTTGCTATTTTTTTCTTAATTCAGAAACAAAATGGTGTTGTTGTTTTCAAAAATGACAACACATGTTTTCTAGTAAATATTTAGGGGAGAGAGAAAAAACATCACTGACTTAAATCTGAAGAAATTCAGATCTAATCTAACAGGGTTCCTTAGAATGAATTTTTTCCTCAAATTTCTGAGAAAAATAATGAAGGCTTACATTTAATTCTCTCTTTAATGTGCTTTAAAAGAGTTTAGCTTGTATGTATTTGAAATAAAAATAACTCCAGCACCTTGTGTGGGACCTGTCTACTTACTGGAAACCTGCTTCAGTTCAGACCAACATATTTTTGTGTGACTCTTGGATTCTCTGCTCTGTTTCATATCAGACTCCGCGCCGTGACACAAAAAATGACTCTGAGAAACAACACAAAGACCCTGACAGAGTCTCAATGAACACGTTCAACCCACGAGTTTATTCTAACAGCATTTTCGCCACGGTGTTCATCTTTCCTCCGTTCTCGCTGACGCTTCTGTTTTGGTGGTTCGGGTGCGCGCCCCAAGCGCTCCGGACCGGCGTTAAAGTCCCGCCTCCTGGTTCGACTGACAGCAACAGGCGGCTTTCTCCACACCGTTTATGCAAGATTGAAATTCGGAACGGGAGACTGTCAATGCGGGACATTGTCTCAATTTGCGGGACGTGTGAAAAGTGATGAAAATGCGGGACTGTCCCGCACAAAGCGGGACATCTGGTCACCCTAGCAGCAGCTAATATTATTATTATTATTATTATTATTATTATTATTATTATTATTATTATTATTGTTTTCAGCAGGTAAACCAGACATCACTGCTGCTGCTGTCAGGATCAGCAACACTGATTCATCACCTGATTTTAACATCAACCATCCTGATGATTCACATGGAAAATCCGTATCTGGGCAGCGTCCCTGAACGCCTCAGCTCCTCCCACCAGACAGGTGAGACGCACCGTGTCCGGCTCGCTGTCGGACTGGTTTCTGACTGGTTTGAGGATCTCGTTGTTCTGGCTGGTTGTTATTGACCCGAGTCCTTCTGCTTCGGCTGAGAACGGGTCAGAACCGGAACCGAACTCTGGTGCTTTCACGGACTTTCAGGATGTTTCACCTCGCTGTTCTCTCCTTCTTGATGTGGACCGGACCGGTACCGGGAGCTGCCACCGTGTGTGAGTTCCTCTGTTATTCTCTCCTGCTCAGAACCGGAACCAGAACCAGCTGCTGAGATGAGCTGGTTAAAGGGAACGTTCTGATTTTTTCTGTTTCTGTTGTTTAACTCAATGATCAGCCTCAGTTTGCAGAAACAGAGACTGGTTCTGACCGGATAGAGGAGCTAACTGCTAGTGACTGTAGGCCCGGTTCTGATGTGTCCAAAAACAGATTCAGTCTTAAAACATTCATATAAGTTTATCTAAATCACACGTTTGCTGACAGGTCTGGTTCTGACAGGTCCGGTTCTGACAGGTCCAGTTCTGACAGGTCTGGTTCTGACAGGTCCGGTTCTGACAGGTCCGGTTCTGACAGGTCCGGTTCTGACAGGCCGACTCCATCATGAGGACAGAAGCTGGTTTACTTGTTTTTAGATGACGTGATGAGATTCTGATTCCTGCACCAGGAGCTCCAAATCCACTCAGCCTGAGACAAAGACTCAGTTAAACGTGTTCTAGACGTGGCAGACGCTAGCTGCTGCAGCGGTAAATAATAAACTCATGGTCTCTCTCTTTAGTCCTTGATTACTTTTATGCAGAATGCTCTTAAACATCAAAACCAACGTTATCATTTATTACCCTGCCAACAGTAGAATATAGAATATTTAATGTTTCTGGGGAGGAAATCTAAAATCTGTTTATGTTTAAATAATAACTTCACATGTATCCTTTCCTCTGTTAAACCAGCTCATTTCTTCACGTTAAACTCTCGTTTCTCCTCTTTTCTAACAACTTTTGAACCTTTAGGGAGATTTTCCCTCAGCTCAGATCCAGGTGCAGCGGAGACGATGGTCTGACCTCCAGACTTTACCTGGTCTGCTGCTGGAATACCACTCCTTTATCAGACTCATGATAGATAGATAGATAGATAGATAGATAGATAGAGAGAGAGAGAGAGAGAGAGAGAGAGAGAGAGAGAGAGAGAGAGAGAGAGAGAGAGAGAGAGAGAGAGAGAGAGAGAGCTCATCCTTTCTGCCAGACTGGTCTCTAGGAAACACACCCTCCTCTTTGTTTGACTTAATAAGCTTCTGACTCATTTATGAACCCTGGAACATGTTTGCTTCAGTCCAGCTGGGTCACATGACCCCAGTGCTGCTCTCTGATTGGCTCTTATCCACTCTTCACCCTGCCTGCCCTCCTCCTCCCATTGTCTGTTGTTGACATCTAGTGGTGATGCTGCAGACTGACTCCTGCTTTTTGCTAGACTCTACTGAAGAAAACTCATGAAGGTCCTGCTGTTTGATTTGTCCCTTTTAGGCTTCTGTAGAGAGACACCTGCATCACCTGTACACATAAGGAGTTCATTCTGATGACCCTGATAGAAATGAAACATCACATTAGATGAATGACCTGTATTTGATATAGTAACTTCTAAAAGCCTAGAACCCCCCAAGGCACGTTACAACACAACCAGTCATCCACCCATCCACACACGTTCACTCCCTTTGTAGCCGCAGCTGCCCTGGGGCGCACTGACGGTGGCGAGGCTGCCGAGCACCTGCGCCACCGGTCCCTCTGAGTGGGAGGGACCAGTGGTGGTGATGCTGGTTGGAGGCTTCGAGGCAAGGAGGGTTAAGTGTCTCAGAATTCTCTGCCGGGAGCCGGGATCGATCCTGCAACCTTCTGATTCCTGGACAACCTGCTCTACATCCTGAGCTACTTCTGCTGTTTCATCAGACCTGTAACGTGTTGAATCATCATCAGTGAGAGAGAGCTCTGATTGGCCGTTTATGCTGGTTAAATAACTGAGTTATGTTTAATAAACCAGACCTGTACAGATCAAGTCATCCTTATGGGGGTGCTAGTGCAGCATCACTACTGATCTCATCATCTAACCTGAGATTTCAGCTAGAAACTTTATAAGAAGAGTAAAGAAAACCAAGATCAACAGAAATGTTAAAACTGATGCCAGTCACCCATCAGGGTCCCCATGGTGGAGCTCCAGAGGGGGCGGGGCATCCCACTGGTGTGTATTGGGGGGGTTGTTGTCTATGTTTGATGATGAACCATGACCAGGAGCCTGAGCTGCTTTAATAAATCATTTGCTTGTTTTTTATTTATTTTGTTTGAAGCTGCAGGGCCTGAAATCCATGTCAGAAATGTAAATATGAAAACTGTTAAGTCTGTTTTTGTTCTGCTTATTTATTTGGTTTGATGATATTTGGGGGTTTTCTTCATTTAAACCTGGTCATGTTCTGATTATTAACTGTTAAATCTCTGGACAAACCCACTGTGACGTCACCCACAGCTTTCTGAAAGGCTTGTTTGAAGCCAAATGGGCGGTTCCATCTTGGTCGTGTCACACATCTCGTCACGCCCAGACAATTCAAAAACAACGGAGGTTTGCGGGAGCTTTTAGCCAGAAAAACGCAGATCAGCAACTAATGTGAACTGATCTACGGAGTTATGTGGTCTCCCTCAGAGAGCTCCACAGACGACAAGCACAGCCTCGGACCTTGCAGCGGTTGGAGATCTGCGGGGCTACCGCCACCCGGGGCTCTGATTGGCGGTCTCTGTATGCAGCCCTGCCAAGACGTCATGATTCACCTCATTTTGACCAAGCAGTGTTATGTTAAACACACAGCATCTCCCCCATTCAACCAGCGACATAAAGTAATGAAATATAAATTTACTTACTGATAAAAAAGAAGCAGAGACGTCTTGGATGGTCTGTTATTCCGTGATTAACATCCAAACACACAGAGGACACAACTAAAGTTCAGAGATTCAAGATGGCTGAACATCTATTAATGTGAGTCTGAGGCCTTCCCTGGAGCTGGCCGCTTACGCTAGCTCTGACGCTAGCTCTGACACTAGCTGCTTTCGCTAGCTCTGACGCTAGCTCTGACCCTAGCTGCGTATGCTAGCTCTGACGCTAGCTCTGACACTAGCCGCTTTCGCTAGCTCTGACGCTAGCTCTGACACTAGCTGCGTGTGCTAGCTCTGACACAATTGCTGCATACGCTAGCTCTGACACTAGCTGTGTACGCTAGCTCTGACACTAGCCGCTTACGCTAGCTCTGACACTAGCTGCGTACACTAGCTCTGACACTAGCCACTTACGCTAGCTCTGATGCTAGCTCTGACACTAGCCGCTTACGATAGCTTTGACACTAGCTGCTTACGCTAGCTCTGACGCTAGCTCTGACACTCATGCTTCCTGTCAATTAAATCTAATTATTCATAATTTCAAGCATTTAATTACACCTAAACGGAAGAGTTACAAAAAAATTCACCCCTCATTGTTGTCATGACTGTAAACTAGACCTATTAAACCTAGAATGATTTTTTTTGACGAGGCTGTAAACGTGTTTATTTCTGCTGTGAAGCTGGCGTTGTTAACATGGGAGTCAATGAGAACTCCCTCTGTTATGTAGCCAGCCCCTAGTGGATGACGGGAGAACTACAATTTTTGTCACTTCCTGCTTGGCTTCAGGTCTGGCTGGCCGAGTTTGTCCCTTGGTTCTGATACATAAAGTTTGTCCTGTAAAGTCGAATAATGTGCTGATGATGTTTGTCTTTCATCTGGTCTCTGCTTCGTGTCTCCTGTAGTTGAGATACACATCTGGGCCCTCCCCCAGCAGACCGTCACGCTGCCGTGTCGAGCCGCCAGAGACAAACCCGTCGTCGCTGTGGACTGGAGCCGACCCGACATGGAGTCAGAGATGGTGTTTCTGTTCAGAGACAACCACGTCGATCTAGAACTCCAGCATCCGGCTTTCAGGAACCGGGTGGATCTGCTGGACAGGGACATGAAGAACGGGGACGTGTCTCTGGTTCTGAAGAACGTGACGACCACTGACAGTGGATCGTACGAGTGTCGAGTCCTCCACAAGACACCCCTCAGGAGGAAGAAGTCCATTTTGGTTTCTGACCCCATCATCATCATCAAGCTGAAGGTTGTCCATTCAGGTGAGTTCTTAGTGGAAGCAGGTCAGGTGTGACTCCTACCTGGTGGCTCTGACTCACCTGGCTCTCTCCTGCAGGTCCAAAAGATGAAGACAAGGAGGACAAGATTGTCTACACTATGGAAAACTGGAATCTAGCATTTGAAGAGATGGAAGTTCAGGAATATCTCACTCTAGTGGGTCTGCTGGTGGCGGTGGTCGTTCTACTGATGGCCGTGACTAGATGTGCTGCCAAGTGTTGGTGCAAACCTTCGTCTAGGTGATCCACGGAGAGACTAGAAGAACTCTAGAGTCTGTGTTTTACACTCAGCCTTTTTATCAGGTACACCCGTTGACACAAATTCCCAAAGAGCCAATCAGAAGGCATCAGCTCAACTTATTTCTGGATGTGGAGAAGATGACCTGCTGAGTTCAACCATCTCAAGGGTTTACTGAGGTCAGAGGTCAGAGGTCAGCGCTGGTTCCTACCACGGTCCACAGAACCCCACCAGCTGCTCCAGATGGACTCCAGCAGCAAAAGACCACACAGGTGTCTCTCCTGTCAGCTAAGAACAGAAACCCGAGGCTGAGTCCCACAGGATCAGCAGAACTGGACCAGAACAGACTGGAAAAATCTTTCCTGGCCTGATGAGTCTGAGTTTCAGCTGTCAGGTCAGAATTTGGTGTCACCAACATGAAAGTATGGATCCATCATGTCCACATGGGCAAAGGTCCCACCAGCAAGATGGCTTGATGTTCATCTTCATAATAATATTCACTATCATCAAACATCATCACTAATTATGAAGACGTGTGTGTGCGTGTGTGTGTGTGTGTGTGTGTGTGTGTGTGTGTGTGTGTGTGTGTTTGTGTGTGTGCGTGTGTGTGTGTGTGTTCTTGTACTTACCACATACTGAGGACCCAAAAAATGTTTTTTTACCAACAGAGCTTACCTGTTGGGTTTAGAGGTCTGGTGTGAATTATGTTCTTGTTGAGGCTAGGGTTAGGGTTAGGGTTAGGGTTAGGGTTAGGGTTAGGAATACAGCAACACTGGTTATGGTTTAGGGTATGGGTTAGGCATAATACACTCACTCACTAACATGAACAAAAATGAATGGAAGTCAATGGATGGTCCTCACTAAGATGATTAGACAAGAATGTGTGTGTGTGTGTGTGTGCGCACGTGCGTGCGTGTGTGTGTGTATCCTTCTCGTGGCGTCCACGTTCAGCTGTTGTAATGGTCGAGGGAAACTTTGTGGGTGGGTTGAAGAGGCTGCCGCTCCATGAACTCCACACACGTCCATCTCCCCCGTCGATACAGCTCATTCCGTGTGTGAGACAATGAGCGTCGTCTCATCGACTGTGACTCATGCCAGGATGCCGGTCGCTGTTTGTGCTAACTTTTAAAAAATCTTTATTAACAACTTTCAAACAGACAAACAGGTCTTGTTAGTGAAGAACATTTTCCAAGCAGCTCAAACAGGAAGGACACAGACTACTACCAGACTAGAAAATAAAGGATAATCTACCAAAATAAAATAAACTAGTAAAAGTCCATTTCCAGGGGATCAGAGCACGTACAGCATCAGTAAATCAGGTCTTCTTTCCAGCATTTCAACAGATTAATGGAAACTTTTTTAAATGCAAAAAAATATGGAGAAACTTTGAAAAATCAACCTTTATGCATGAAAAAAGTCCTCATTATCTAAACGTTGTTGCACAAGAACTCCACCTCCTTATTTGAACAAATGCAGCGACAGCATTCTTTAAGGACCCTCATCCCAACATGATCTGTTAAGAACTGCAGAAAAGATGTTCCTGCTGTCATTTAGACACAATGTGCATCTGTTACTGTCCACGTCTAAAACATTCAGAGCATGGATGAATGTCATTAATAAAACAAACTTCTGTCATTTTGGGTAAAAGAGGAAATGTTAAAACAAATAAAATAATGTTTAGATGACATCAGCTGACTGTTTTAGGTCTGTTTTTGTTTGTTTTGAAGGGAATGAAGTGGCTTTCCTGATGTTTTTAGATGTTTTGCTCCTCATCTGTTGTTAACTGTAGTGGGACTCAGGCAGAACCTCTCTGTGGTTTAAATGTTTGCTTCTTTTCTGTTTCAGAATAATTTTTTTTCTATTTAATTTTTTTTATTTAACCTTTATTTATCCAGGTGAACTGTTTGAGAACCACTTCTCATTTACAAACATGACCTGGAATAAAAAAGCTGCTTGGATGTAAACCCCACAAACATGCCAATCACAAATAAACTGTATTAATACACAATAAAACATTAATAATTTATAAATATTGATATTTGAAAATTATTTTGCTTATAATTTTCATCTTTTATCAGACAAAAAGATCAAACAGATGAAAATACTTTGATGTCAGGTGAAGAAAGTAGTAACACATCTTTACCCAGCATGCATCACTGCAGCAGCATCAGGTTTATGGTATTAAATGAAGTTAGCCTGACCTCTGACCTGTGACAGAGAGCCAGCTGGGTGGAGACCCTCCATGACCCCTGATCTCACACCTGTAGAGGCCTTCATCAGACATGCTGGAGGGTCATGTGACCTGTAGGCTGGCTCCCTATGATGACATCATCTTTATAGAAGTCAGCTGTGAGGCTGGAGGGAGGGGTCTTTGATTGACAGCTGAGAGTGACATCATGTCCCTCCATCACAGGGAGGACAGGACTCTGCAGGATCACTGATCCACCTGAACACAGAGACCAACTCCAGCATTTCATCCATGTCCACACAGCTTCATCAGCACTAACTCCACAGTCTGATCTCACCAGAGACAGTCAGGTTGATGCTGCTGCAGCTGCTGGAGGCCCCGCCCCCTACTGCCTGCAAGATAAGGAGACGTGGACCCAGGACCATGAATAGGGATGGAGTTTACACGCTGGATCATTCATGGGATGTGGTGATCGACCAGGAAGGCGACCAGGAAGTTTCTCTGGTTTCATAAATCTAACTTCACCTGAAGCACCAACATCTGGAACCACATCAACATCTGGAACCACACCAACATCTGGAACCACACCAAAATCTGGAATCACACCATCTGGAACCACATCAAAATCTGGAACCACACCAACATCTGGAACCACACCAACATCTGGAACCACATCAACATCTGGAACCACACCAACATCTGGAACCACATCAACATCTGGAATCACACCAACATCTGGAACCACACCAACATCTGTAACCACGCCAACATCTGGAACCACACCAACATCTGTAACCACAGCAACGTCTGGCAGCAGAACCTGGAGGAGAACAGCAGCTTGACTGTCTGCTGCAGACAGGAAGTCTGTTTAGAGCATTTTTTTCTCCTCTTCCTGCTTTTACCACTGATCTGTGGTCAGTCAACATAAATAAACTCTGGTTGGTTATTTATGACCTAAATAACAAACAATGTGTCAAGGAATTTCTATGCTTCTCTATTTCATTCTGTATCACACACACACTCACACACACACACACACACACACACATTTGAACACACCCACTACCTTATCTCTTACTTTAAATAAACTGTGTTGGCAGCCGCTCTGGGCAGACTGTACTCTGTCCTGAGTTGGTCTGTCACCATTTGCAAAAGGTTTTATGTCCGTGTCTTATTTGTCTATCTCCCTTATTTCCTCAGCGTCAGACAGTTAGGTGATTGGGAAAATCCCTAACATAAATTGGTCCTTCGAGCGGAGCCTGGTCATCTCGCTGTCGACGCCAAACGCCACCGCCGGACATAGTCGCGACACATCAAAATCCTCCAGCGCCCTNGAACATTCACAAATCTTACTATATGTAGATGACATTCTGATCGCATCAGACACAGAAGCAGCATGCAGAGAAAGCACTTTACACGTTTTGCAGCACCTTTATGAGCAAGGTCACAAGGTTTCACTCAGTAAGCTTCAGCTATGGAGACCTTCAGTGACCTATTTAGGTCACACCCTGTCTGGTGAAGGAAAAGCTCTGTTACAAACTCGGAAAGCTGCGATACAGGAAGCTGCTAAACCTGTAACAAAGAAACAGATGATGTCATTCTTAGGGCTCGCTAACTTCTGTCGCACTTGGATTCCTGACTTTGCATTTATGGTATCGCCTCTCCAGAATATCATTTATGGCAAAGATCTAGCTTTAAATGACAAAATCTGCTGAACACCTGAAGCAGAAAAAGCTTTTGTGCATTTAAAGCAGCTGTTGCAGACTGATGTTGTTTTGGCACTACCGGATTACTCTAAGAGGTTTTTTCTCTCTGTTGATGCAGCGTCCGGTCACATGAAAGCGGTTCTGACTCAAAAGCATGGCAGTCAGCACAGGCCGGTAGCTTATTATTCTAAGAAGCTAGATTCGATAGCAGCAGGTCTGCCCAGCTGTGTCCAGGCCTGCGCTGCAGCTTCTGAAGCAGTTAGTCAAAGCTCTGACATCGTTCTGCTGCATCCTCTAACACTGCAAGTACCGCATTCCGTGGCACTAGTTTTGTTGCAAACAAATCTACCTTTTCTGACACACAACAGACATCTGACATATGTCTCCACATTGTTGTCACAGGCACACATTGAGATAGTTCGCTGTAGCAGCTTGAATCCAGCAACTCTGTTACCAACACACACAGACGGGGA
>SSNS01000031.1:3401243-3444532 GCA_006937985.1 Aphyosemion australe | reverse complement strand
GGATGGAAGGTCAGGACCCACACACCCAAACTGGACCCTGGTTTCGCGGTTCCTGGAATGGAGGAAGTTCGTCTGGGCGCACCACTGTCGGAAGGGAACTTCTGGTTTGCATCGATCACTGCCATCGTCCGAGCAGCACAAGTCAACACGTCATGCTATGTCTGCTCACTGATACCTCACACCCTCAAGGAGTCATCACTTCTACGGCCTGCAGCGTTAAGTTCAGTTGATGTTTTTTGTATTCTGTATGGCTTAGCTCATCCACGACAATCCACTGACCCACATGATCTTTGGTTACGCACAGACACTTCTGCTCTGAGGCAGTGTTCCTCATGGCATGACAATTTGATCAGACTCAATAGTACTGATGTTTCTGCAGACCCCACCGGGAGACTCACACAACCCGTAGCTACAATAGGCACACGCTTCCTTCCTGGGAATCACTCTTTTTGCTTCAGAAGGTCACCTAGAGCCAATATTCCCAGTGTTTATGTAGGCGAGATTAATGCCACCAGATGTCATGTCCTCCTCAGGTCGGCTTGTTCCTGGCGCATCACAGGAAACCCATTCTGCCTGCCATTGTTTCCTGGCCGAGCTCGAGGACACCATCTGCAGGACTCTTTCGGTAATTACACCATAACCTGGCCGTCTGATGGAGGTTGTACCAGCCCCACTAATGCGGCCTGGCTGTGTGGCAGCAACCTTTATCAGATATTGCCTCCAGGATGGGTTGGAACGTGTGCACTCATTCAATTGCACCCTGCAGTCACGCTGCATTCAAAGTTGCCATACGCACCCCACCATAAGGCTCGTGGCCGGCACAGGCGTGACTCAGACTCAGAGAAGGTGGTTGTTGGTGTGGGTGCTAAGTTCTTCTCTGGACTGTTCCCCTGGTGGGGCACGGTTAACAACGCACATAAAATAGATCACCTGCACGTTGAGCTGGAAAACCTGACTGACTTCGCGTCCCACGGGTTTTCGGCTTTTCCACCTTTCATGGTAGCAACCAGGAACATGTTAATGCAACACCAGCTAGCCTTGGACCTGCTGTTGGCCTCTGAAGGGGGTCTCTGTCATGTCGTCTCGCACACTCTAGGTTCCAGGTGTTGCACCTTCATACCTGACACGTCAGGCAATGTCACAGCTGCCATTGCACACATGAATAGCCTCTTGTCTCGCATGAAGGCTGAAGAAACCAGTGTTCCGAGTGGATCCACCTTTTGGCAATGGCTGTATCCCAGTTCATGGTACCAGTTGTTACTGACATATTTGGTTCCTGTCATTATTTTTCTAGTTTTTCTTGCTGTATTTTCATGCTGCATCGTACCATGTATCAAAAGTTGTATCACCAATATGATTAATGTTTCTCTTGTTCAGTATTCTGCTGCTTTGACTCCCGCACCTGCCACTCCTATTGATATTGATGTTTCTGATTTGACCGGTATTCCGGTATCCCAACTGTAAATGATGATTTTTACTCTACGTTTTTACTGGAATGATGCTTTGGATGAAGTTATTAGTGTTGTGGTCTTAATCACGGACTACAGCACTGCTGGAGCATCACATTCTGTGATTCCCCAACATGTGATTGCTTCTACTGATTTCACGTTCAGAACCGAGGTTGATTGTTTTGATTCTGCTGTTGAAGCTTATTTTCGGTGTATTGATTTGCTCTCCTTATACCGCCTCGGTGTGTATGATTTTCGGGACGAACACCTGTCCTGGTTTTATCCATTCCCCCTTCCCTAAAGTCATGATTAATAAAGCTTTCATAGAAAATGGTGACAAGTTATGAAAGTGGATGATATTTCATGCATGTTATGTATAAATACCATAAACAGGAGGGATTATGTCAAGGAATTTCTATGCTTCTCTATTTCATTCTGTATCACACACACACTCACACACACACACACATTTGAACACACCCACTACCTTATCTCTTACTTTAAATAAACTGTGTTGGCAGCCGCTCTGGGCAGACTGTACTCTGTCCTGAGTTGGTCTGTCACCATTTTGCAAAAGGTTCTATGTCTGTGTCTTGTTATGTCTATCTCCCTTATTTCCTCAGCGTCAGACAGTTAGGTGATTGGGAAAATCCCTAACAAGAACTGTCAACAGCATGAACAATGTTATTGATATAGATTTTGAATAAGGTTGGGCCCAGTATTGACCCTTGAGGAACACCCATAGTTAGAGGTAGAGGAGCAGATTGGTAACCCTCTGTGCTCACTGTTTGCGTACAGCCTAAGATATAACTTCTAAACCATGCCACGGATGCCTGAGAAAGTCCTATATGTTTGAGCCTGCTAAGTAAGATGTTGTGGTCTACAGAGTCAAAGGCTTTAGCCAAGTCAACAAACGCAACCACTAGGGGTGTAACAATATCCAAATCTCACAATGCGATATTGTCACGATATGAACCTCACAATACGATATTTATTGCGATATTGTGTGGAGGCTCACGATATTGTGGCTATGCTCACAATAATATGACTCACAACATAAAATACTTTGACTGGTATCCTCCATGCTGCATTCACCGCTGTAGCCTCTATCCTCCAGGTTTGTTTTTCTTTGCTGTGTGGGCTGCACGCACTCCCATTGACAAACTGGCCGATGACACAGAAGCAAAGGATCATGGTCTATGTAGTTTGCTTTGCTATGCTACGGTGGAGCAGACTGAAAAGTGTTATTTTTACTTCAAGACGTACTGTACGATATTGTGACAAGACCACAACAATATTGTGACCATTTTACTACGACGATATTGCCAATATTGTTACAGCCCTAACAGCCACACAATATTCCTTATTGTCAATGGCACATATGATGTCATTTAGCACTTTAAGTGTTGCAGAGACACATCCATGGCCAGTTCTGAAGCCGGACTGCATGGGGGTAATAATACTGCTGGATTCCAGATAGTGAGTTAGCTGTTTGTTGACTAACTTTTCAATGACTTTAGAGAGGCAAGGCAAGATAGAGATAGGCCTATAACAGTTCAGGTCTGAATGATCTCCCCCTTTAAAAAGAGGAGTAACAGATGCAAATTTCCAGTCCTGCTGAAATGCACCAGTTTGTATGGACAGATTAAATAGATGGGTAATAGGTGCAGCAATAACATGTGCTGCAATTTTCAGAAAGAAAGGGTCAAGAGTATCCAGTCTAACTGATATATGAGGATCTAACCTGGGTAACTCGTCAAGTACCTCATCTATTCGGAAAAAATTGAATGGAGAAACAGGAATTGGTTGCGGGGAGGGAATCATTGCATATACCGTAGTGGAGGTCAGAGAACCCAGAGGTGGGTGAAGCTGTAGCAAGGGCATGGCCAGACTTGATAAAGTGATTATTGAAGGAATTTACCATTTTTGTTTTATCTGAGACACCAATGCCCTCAGATTTGATTGCATTTGGCAGGTGTGAGGACTTACTGGTATTTTCCATAGTCTTGACATTCTGCCAGAACCTTTTGGGGTCAGAACTACTCATCAGAAACTGGTTCTTATAATATTCAGATTTTGCTTTTCTGACCAACTGGGTACATTTGTTCCTTATACAGGGTGTCCGTGGGGTTTAAATTCTATATGCTTAAGTTTGCGTTAGTTCGTTTAAATATGGGCTTTAGGGGTGTAACTGCACGCACGAGGGTCCGTGGATAGGTCACGTGGAAGACCGAGGCGCCACCTGTTCAATCCAAATGAGAAAAGCTCAGCGGTGGTCATGGCTAGTGGAGAAGGAGAGGAGCTTAAAAAACCACAACCGGCATCGTTTAAGTCGCATGTATGGGAGCATTTGGGCTTCCCTGTAAAATACAAAGATGATACAAATGGCAAAAACAAACACACACGTGCGCGTGCCTCTATGCCATACCAGCCTGACGGTGCAGCACCGCACACACAAATGTCCGATCGCTATGAAAGCAGGAAGGGAGGTGGCGTGCGCAAAATGCCTGGGGCAATTGTTACATTAACGTGATGGGACCTGAAGTATTGATGGGGACAAATCTGTAAACGAGGAGTAAAGAAAAACAAACAGCGCTTCAGAAAGTTGAGGAAATGAGTGAAAGCAGGACACGCAGGGAGTGAGCTTGTTTATGGCAAGCCGCTTTCACATTTAATCAGCAATCGGACCTCTCTGTAATTCCTATTTAGCAATGCTTTCATTGATCCTAGTACTAACTGTGTTCTTATTAGTCAAAATTGCAAATGAAGACATCAACAGCTATGCTGTTACTAGTAGAAATTATAATGAAGGATATCCATAATAACAACGGCACTAGTAGGAATTAAGACGCTCAACCGTCTGTGTAAATAATATAAAGGTCACTGATTAACACTTGCAATTCAGTGTCGTGATGGTTTTAAAAAAATTCTGAAGGTTGTAAAAAATGTATTAAAAAGTGGTAAATTTAACTTAAGGATTACTGTATATACCCTGTTATAGATCTGAAGGATTGCCAGTCCCTGATATTCTTGGATGTCTTTGCTCTTTGCCAAGATTGATGTTTTAGACGAATCAGTTCTGAAAGTTCAGTGTTGATCCAGGGACTGAAACCATTTTTAACTCTGACTTTTTTTAAAGGAGCATGTCTATCTAAAATCGAGATAAAATAGTTTTTGAAATGTGACCAAGCATCCTTGACAGTGGGTATGAGGCTAATTCTATGCCATTGTTCTTTCGCCAAAAAAGGCTTGCTCATTGAAATTTTTTGGGCATTCGCTTTCTGATAATTAATAATAATATAAATAATAATTCATCGAATTTATATAGCGCTTTGTTAGGACAATCAAAGACGCTGCATGCACTCTCACATTCACACACTGCTGATGATGGTAAGCTACCGAGTAGCCACAGCCGCCCTGGGGCGGTCTGACAGAAGCGAGGCTGCATTGTTGCGCCATCGGCCCCTCTGACCACCACCAACAGAGGCAATTCGGGTTAAGTGTCTTGCCCAAGGACACAACGACGGTGACAGACCGAGTGGGACGCGAACCCGCGACCTTCCGATTGCGGGGCGTCCACTTAACTCCAATGCCACTGTCGCCCCAGGGGAGGTTGTTTAATGTTTGTCCCATTGCGGACACAAGCAGTAATACAATGGTCACTAAGGCTTTGGCAAAAAACTGCAGATGAGAATTTTGTTGGTCTGTTGGTGAGAATTATATCAATTAATGTTCCATTTGTAGCGACATCAATCCATGGTTTTTCTCCTAAATGAACTTCAGTAACACTAACTTACAGGACGTCAAGGCTGCAGACACTTTGGTATATGTCCAGAGTCATGTGCTTTAGTTTGGTCTACAGGTCTACGATTTCCCTGCAACTATCACAGAGACGTCACACATCAAGGTCTCGGACGCAAGACTTTCCTATCTCTTTCTCGAATAAAGTTAATCTTTCCTGACTCGTGAAATACTTTTACAAATATAATCTGAATGTATAATCATACTGTTTGAATCATCATTATGTGAAATTTGAATCATCATATAAAATAATGAATGATGGAGAAAATGAATGTTGTTCCTGTTTTCATATCTTTAATTACACATTTAGGATTCATTCAAGTAATGCTAATCATCATCAGATAAACATTTACAAATAATAGTATTGTGTTTGAATGTTAATTCGCACTCACATTAAGTTAATAAGATGCACACCACATTAAGCTGAGTCATCTTTAAGTGTTGATGAAACTGGTGTCTGAGGTAACTTGGTAACGCCTACTCTAAATGTGTCCAAATTTGATTTGCTCAAATTTATAAACAATTAGGATAATAAAACTCCCATGCTGGCCTGGAACACATCAGTTCCTGCAAGTTCCTGAAACAAACCAAATCCTGACTAGGTTACCTCCTCTCAAAGGGGTGAGCCTAAGACAACAAGCTATGCTTCCTTGGTTTGGCCGGCTGGGGAAAAGCGATGCTTAATAATACTAAAGGAACCATCCTCTCTTTTTGACCAAAGATCAACTATTTTTGTAAACTGCCTCTAAGCCAAAGCAACTTCACCAGACGAGCAGTCACCGGAAGTGACCCACGACCATGGGTTCGTATCAGAGCCTGCTACAGCTCTTCATACCTCAGAGGCCTCCTCACTGACACTCATCAGCCATGACCTCTACTGACCCTTGAGTCACCAGGAACATCCGCACGCAAGGTGAAGTAGCCCTGCACGCTGGTGTCAAATGATCTTTATTAATTTGATAACTTATTAAACCATCCAAATTTTATTTAACCCAGACATCATAGGATCTAAGACATTTGTGGCTGATTTTGCAACAACATCTAGCTTGCATTACATCACCTCATTAATTGTCTCAGTATCTTGTTTATAACCATCATTCATAGTAATTGTCCTGTGTCATCATTGATTGAGAAATATAGTATTACATTTATTTTTATAACTATTTTCTTGACTGTCTGAATTATTCTGAAGTGTGTGGATTACTTACAGGTAAAAGAACCTAGATTAATGTTAAAATAACATTCAAAGATCATTAAGATTAATAATTCATAATTATATGAACTATTACATTTTATTGATCCATCTTTAAATATGTGGCAATAGCCCTCACGCTACATATAATGGCGAGCCAGCCAGGAGGTGTTGTTAACAACATCAGCGCCTCCCATGTGGCCAGTCGGCCTTGTGTCACTGTGGTCAGTGGCAGGCCCAGCGTCTGCTTCATCTCGGCGCCTGAAACCCCTAACCCTGCGGTGGGACCACCACCTACCAAAGGGGGGGTTGAAGGTCGCTCTGACCTTGCACCGTTACCATCTGCCCCTGAGACCCCTCGCCCTGCGGCTGGCTCACCACCTACCGAAGGGGGGCTCAAAGGTCGCGGTGAGCCTGTACCATTACAGTCTGCACCTGAGAACCACCACCCTGCGGTAATTGTCCTGTGATCATTGATTGAGAAATATAGTATTACATTTATTTTTATAACTATTTTCTTGACTCTGTCTGAATTATTCTGAAGTGTTTGGATTACTTACAGGTAAAAGAACCTAGATTAATGTTAAATTAACATTCAAAGATCATTAAGATTAATAATTCATATTTATATGAATAATTACATTTTTTTGATCCATCTTTAAATATGTGGCAATAGCCCTCACGCTACACATTGAAGGACTTGTTGGTAAAGGGAGTTGTCATGGTCCAGGGTGAGCTACCTGTGTCTGAGTCTTGTTTGCAGGTGGGCGTGTCTGAGAGTTCCCAGCTGCAGCTAATCCTGTCATCAAGGCCCAGGGGATTTAAGGAGCAGTGTGACTCAACACCACGCCGGATGATTACTCAGTTTGGGTAGCTCTAGCCTTCTGACCTGTCTGCCATAGTTTGTTGCACTTGCAAACCTGTCTCCTGCCAATTCAGTAACCTGCCTGTCCTTCCTCCAGGTTCTCAGCATCATCTCACCTCTACTTCATACCTGACCGGATACCTGCACGCCACGTCATACTGCTATTCCCCTGGCCGCTCGCTCTCAGCCGCTCACCTGACCTCGCCATCCTCCTCCAGCTCACCCAGACCTACTCTGCCCTCTCCTCACGCTTCACAGCCCCCAGGAACCCGTAAGCCCTTCAGAGCTCTACATTCTCACCAGTCCTCCTAAATACTCACTCGCTCTCCTTTCCCAGAACCCCTTTTGGATATCCTGCTACCTGTTGTCGCAGCGCCTTCAGTTCTCGTTATCTACCCTCCGAACTTCTTTATTTTGTAATAAATTATTATTATTTCTACTTACCTGGCTCTGTGTGTGATTCTGTATGTCGTGGGTCAAGAAGCTGCCCCTCAACATGACATTAGTTGGAGATTGCACAATCTGGGAGAGGTTTATTGAAGTTGCAGGGAAGTAGACGGTTTAAGCATGTCCCAGTTCAAATCACCTAATAACAAGAATTCAGAGGAGGTGTAAGGGGCAATGAGTTCCCTGATAGCAGACAGGGCACAGGCAGGGGCAGATGGGGGCCTGTAACAGCCAGCAACAACCAAAGAGTAGTTTTTTGATAGACTTATTTTCAGTAACAGCAGCTCAAACTGTTTGGGCAAGGATTTAGATAATGTGACTGAACATTGCAAATTGTCCTTAGAGTAAATAGCTATCCCCCCACCCTTGGTTGGTCTATCCTGATGAAATACATTGTAACCAGGGATGGACACGGCAGAGTCAGGCACTGACTTCTTGAGCCAGGGTATTAAAGTGAATTATTGTGAATGCATCATCAGTTTTAACACCTTTAAACTGCTCATCAGTATAGTATTTGAATTTATGTACATTATGGTTAAAAAATGCTTATCTGGGTCTACATCACTCCAAAACTCATTACCTTTGTAATCCAAGTGTTCATATGGTAAATGGCCTGTATTTGTTTAGCGCCTTCTTAGGGTTCTACAACCCCCCAAGGCGCTTCACAACACAATCAGTCATCCACCCATTCACACACACATTCACATGCTGGTGGGGATGAGCTACAATGTAGCTACAGCTGCCCTGGGGCGCATTGACAGAGGCGAGGCTGCCTTACACTGGCGCCACCGCTTCCTCTGTGTCTACTTTGCTTGGTTCGGTTTTGTTTGCAGATGACACAACATTGTTTTATTCTGGGTCAAATATACATAATGTAATTCAAGTGATAAACAGTGAGATGGTTAAAGTAAAACATTGGTTTGATATAAATAGACTAACATTAAATCTTGATAAAACAAATTTTGTAGTGTTTAATGATAAACAAAATAATGACGTATCTATAAATATTGATGGTGTGGAAATTCAAAGAGTAAAGGAAATCAAATTTCTGGGAGTCATGATTGATGAGGATCTTAGTTGGAAATCACATATAGGATATTTAAAGGTAAAATGGTCAAAGCTACTGCAGTATTACACAGAGTCAAGTATTTACTAAACAGTTCTGGGTTGTTAGCACTATATCATTCATTAATTGAGCCATATTTGGCATATTGTGTAGAAGTCTGGGGGTCAACATATAAAACCTACATTCATCCACTGTTTATTTTACAGAAAAGAGCTTTGAAGGTCATCAGTAACACCCGTTATAGAGATCCATCTAATCCTTTATTTTATAAACATAAAGTATTAAAATTTCATGATCTAGTGAGCTTAAGGATACTACTACTTATGTATAAAGCTAATAGCAATAGTTTACCTGTTAATATTCTGAAACTGTTCAAAAAAAGAGTTGGTAGTTATAAATTTAGAAGAACATGTGTTTTTGAAATGCCTAAGTTTAGGACTAAAAGGAAGGAATGCTGTGTTTCTGTGGTTGGGGTTAAATTATGGAACAATCTGATAAGGAATTAAAAGAATCCAAATCGCTAACTGTATTTTAAAAATGTATCAAATCAATGGTATTAACTAAATATGTAATTAGAATGTAAAATGGTGTTTGTGAAGTATTGAATTAAATGAGTATTAATATTGTAAATAATCTGGTATTGAAGAGCTGAAAGAGCAATTATATTGAATTTAAGTTTCTCTTATTTTAATTTAGTATTGTAAAAAGGGGCAGAACTTTATAAGATTTTTTCTTCTCTCTGCTCCTTCTCATTCATTGTTTGGTAATTTATTTAAATGCTGTTTGTTTTTTGTTTTATTTGTTGTTTGTTTATATTATGAATGAAATAAAGAATAAAGAAAAAAAAAGAAAAAAACTTTTGCTGCCGTTCGAAAATAAGCGCTTTCTTGTGTTACGTCCCTCTGCTTCATCATTGGTCTGGCTGTGATCAATCAGCAATTACTGAGTGGCTGCACCTGTGGGTGCAGCATAAAAGACTGCTTGGTACAACTCCAGAGGAAGAAAGACTGGTCAGATTGCACCTTTGGGTGTTTTGTTGCCTGTGTGGCATTTTGAGTGCAGCCTTTTGGAGGCAGTTTTTAATAAAATACCTCAAACTTTTACCATGTGTCCAGTCCTCCTCCATTTGTTGCAGTCCCAGGAGCCGGGTTGTAACACTTGGCATGAGAATATGTCTTTAAATCCATGGCACATAACAAACAGGATCAGAAAACATCTTTTATAGACCCGTTGGCTTGCATTCATTTTTTTCGTTCTTCTGGGGACCCATGGTCCGGAAGTAGATGGGCGTGACTTAGGCTCCCTATAGAGAAGGCTACCAAAACTCATAGCTTCCGATTCCTGATTTAACAACATGTTTCCATAAATAATTTCAATTATTTTCAAAGCTGTGAGGTAGAAAAATAGGTCAAAAATCATCACTAGGAGGGTCGTAGTAAATTCAGGTCTAATAATTAAAGGACTTCAGATTAAATGGAAGCAGCAGCTGACAGCTTCTACTGGAAACAGACAGCTCTATGAGTCAAAGTGTCCTGAGATGATGGACAGAGCAAAGACAGAACAACTGACAGAAAGTCTTATTTTTGGCTCACCTAGCACTCGTCCATCACCTCACCTCATCCTTCTCAGTTTGCCCGTCCTCCTGCAGCAGCATTGTGTAAAAAGGAACGGCTGTAAGGGATTTACCAGGATGCTCATTTTCTCCTCTCAGTGCAACTCAAAGAGAAACAGACTGGGTTCTATTTTCCTCTCGGGCCGTCTCCTGAGCTTAGGTTCTGGTTTAGCTGAGACAGAGACGCTGCGATATTCACGGACGCCTTTTTCCTGCACTAATCTGCCTATTCAGCACCACAGATATACGCTGGAGTATCTGAGTGAGAGGAAAATACAGGTACTGTGAGAGACGATGGCATTAAAAGGCTGAGAGGTTTGAACAGAGCTGAATGTGAGTTCCTAAAAAGACGTGTGAGGCTGGAGATGCAACAGGGCAGAGAGCAGCAGAAAATTGAGTGAAGGAGTTGGTAAATGAATGCAGTGGGTGGTTGAAGTCTGTTGCGGCTCCCCCTTATCCTCAAAACCAGATTTAAAATGCTGCAGCAGAGAGGAGCTGCTGAGTCAGACTCTGGTTTCTGAGAAAAGAAAACAACTTCTGTTGGCTGCTCTAACTTATTACATTTGACCTATTGTCTTCTGTTGGAATCAGTTTGGGGCAGCTGCAGTTGGTTTATGATATAAAACACGTTTGCTTTACCAGTTAAAACCTTAATAAAATGTAATGGATTAGCCATTTAATGGATTTTCGTTGATGATTGCAGATTAATTTGAGTTTAATCTTTGTGATCCAGCAATATGAAATAGCTCTGTTTGTAACAAAAATGCCTGCATTGTTTATTCTGATAAACCGTCCCAGTTCCTAAATGATGCAGATCTTCCTGTTTATTTTTGAAAAATTAACCTATTTGAGTTCACTACCAAACATTTAGAACATTTTGTTATTTTAGTCTGTGGCTGATACGTTTTTGTCATAATGCTTCAGGTTAAACATCTTTTTCGTTTTTCATTGAGAGAAACTCCAGATCTCAGAAAACCGCTCTCCTCTGTCCTCCTGACCAAACTGGATCTACTGGCCTCATCCCTGAATCTCTCCGTCTCCCTCTGGTTGTCGGGATCGCTCCTCAAAGCACACAGACTCAACCTCATTGACCCAGAATGGAGCTCGGAGCCATTGAAACCATCCACCCTACTGGGATGGATTATCCTCAGGTCCAGTTTGCTGCGTGGTCTGACTGGTGTACGCAAACCAAATGATTACAATCACACATAACACAAAGCATCCTCTAACTCTTCAGGATGCCTTCCTTCATGCTCCTTGTGCTGGTCTGAGTTTCTCATAATCTGCAGACATCTTCGACCTGCTTTGTCTAACCAGAACAGGCGTCCATGAAGTATTCATGAACAGCATCCCACTTTACCTGGGATCAAACCTGGCCCTTACATGCAAACATCAAAGAAGTCGCCGTTGTCGGCCATGTTTACCGGTACTTTGGGTCTGAAATCAGAAGCATTAATATTTAAACGTCAGCGTGTTCGACTGACCCTGATTTTTCTGTTTACTACGCTGGATCTTCAGTGCTCGCTCTCAGAAGCTTTGATGTTCAACAGCTCAGGACGACCTGGTTGGTGTTCTTGGGGAGTTTAGTCTCCCGTTAATGACCCCATTAGGCTACCTGGATATGGGGAGGGGAGGGAGTGTTAATGATGTGTCAACTCACCTGACAAAACCCTCACATTAATGCACCCGGTCACCAAGGTAGCAAATGAGCACTTACACTCCCCTGCAGGGTAATTTGATTAGGTTTGATCAATTTGACTTTGGAAATAGAGATGTGTTGTTCAGCTGGAAGAACCAACACAATTATGTTGGTAATTTGTCAAAGGTGAAAGCTATTTAAAAGTAGAAGTATTATGTCTATTTACAGCAGAATTAGTATTTGTTATGGATGGAGTCATAACAGGTGGGTCTCAGGATTTAAAACCTCTAACGTTGGTTTGGAGGGAAATAACTGCCTTTTATTGCTGTCAGGTTATAAAACAGGATGAAGTTCATCTTTTCAAAGGGACAACAAAAATTACATTAATTTGGATAAGACCATTTTTAATCTTAAAACAGCTCTAAACTCTTGTCTGTGTCAGTAATTTGTGTGTACTTTATAATATAAACCTTTAAGCCACCAGATGATTCATGTTATTATACAAGGATCGTCTACTGCAGCTAAATGTAGCATTTGTGGTGCATCCAGAGGTGAAGTTCAGCAGGAATTTCTTATTTTTGCTGAAATTACTATGTAATGAGAAATTTAATGTCAATGAAAGATTTTTTTCTATAATTCTTTACTGTCAACGGACTGGGAGAGTCGGAGAATCTGACTGATAAATGGCTGGAACAAAAGTTAAATAAAGGGGTGGAAGAATGCAGGTAATCTAAAACAGTGTTGAGCCTCTAGAAAGCATAAGACATTTTCTTGGGGCTTTCATTTGTCCCAGGAGCCCTGATGCAGGCCTATTTGAGACCCTAGGGTAAAGCCTAATTTATGCTTCTCCGTCAGCTTCGTGAAGGAGAGATGCACACACACTGACGGACGTTTTGCCTTCAGACATCTCCGTCACCTGAAGAGTGTTGCAAAGCAGTTCACCGTCAGGACAACAGAGGGCGTAGCGCTTTTCTGGGGTATCCTGCCATGTATCCGGTCCAAGATCGTTTTTTTGTATTTCAGTCATTTTAACATGGACACATTTGTCCCTCGTTCTCCACCTCCTTCATGCACTTGACACCTCAAAACCCACCTTTTCCATCATTTGCTTCCATGAATAAAACACTTGATGCCTATCTTTATACTCCTGTCACAAGTAAATAAACTTTCATATTTTCAGAGTTTTTCGGCGAGGCGTTCTTCAAGCTGTTCTGTATCTGCCGCTAGATATCTTCAGGTCTCCTTTTGTGGCGTTGTCGACATATTTAAAAGAAGCGGCGTCCTGGCCAATCACAAGCTTGCGCTCTCCGTCTTGTTCGACGGATGTTTAGAAAAGTGAGCTCAACTCCTTTAGTCCTTGAGAGCCCTCGCAACGACGGATAATGGTGTTGCGTGTCTCCGTACTGACGCAGAAGCATAAATTAGGCTTAAGCCCTGCAATGAAAAGAGCTGTTTACCCCTCCCACTCAGCCAGGACACGAATATGATAATGAGCTGCTTGCTGATTGGTTGGTTTCCCTAGAAGGCCTCAGACTCTGCCTGAAGCTAGGAGCTCCAGTTACAGCCGTGTAGCAGCAGGTGTCCTCATAACTTGTGCGAAAAGCTGTGGATTTAGTTGGCATTCAACCCTAACCTGACTTAGAAGAAAGTTCAGATGTTGAGGAGCAACCACCAGTTTGCCAGAGATGGGAAATCACTGTATCAGAGTGGTACGTTTTGTTAAGAAGTTAACTATATTAACATTAGTTACCAACAGCATGCACCCATGTGGATGTTAGATTAAGTTTGTACAGTTTGTCATAGAAGCAGTATTTTACCAGGATGTTGCACACGTACTTTTGTAGCACTATTGCTACTGCGTGCATCAATAAATAATGATATTTACTCACTGGAATAACTCCGCAAAAGTAACAATTTTCTGTGGCCAATACTAATGAATCCTAATAGCAACAATAACGCTGCTACCCCTCCAGTTCATCTATAACACCAAAGTTGCAGTTTTTAATTTATTTTGACGTAAATCAGCCGCAGGAGCTAAAATGGTTAGACACGGACTTCTGTGCAGATTATGATGCATTAGTAGGAATTATTTATCTGCAGTAATGTGTGACCTTATATCATCATCCTCAGGTGTTCTTGCTATAAATGTGAACTCATGCTTTTGAAGAGGGAGAACGTTTGTTGTCGAGGAACCACAGGTAAGGTCAAAGGTCAGAGAGGGAGCACAATGATTGTTTCTTCACAAATTAATTTAAAAGTAAGGTCTGGTGCAGTGAGGCTCCATGGGCTTTTTCTCTAGTTCAATGGTTCTCAATTCTGGGGGGGGGCGCAGGAGAAGAGCAGGGTGGACGCCAGACCCCCCACGCCCACCCCAACCACGTTTGGAGCTTCCCCGACGCAGAATACAAGGGTATTCCAACCTTCACTGTCAGTCTAGTAAATGAGGATCACAGACTGATTTGTGAACACAGAAAAAGTCCAAAGATGAATTTTATTTAATGGAAAGGCAGTGCATGTGTTAGATGGAAGAGAAATGTAGATTTTTCTTACTTTTTGTTTCGCTTTATATTTGTTGTTTGTTAGAGTGACGTATGAACGGCCTGAATTAAACACGGTTATGTTAAAAAGAAGCCTCATCTTTGTTTCCCTGCGGTGCCCACCATAGTGGTATTTTATTTAAATGAAATGTTTTTTTAACATAACTTTCTTTCTTTCTTACATGAGAAATGGAAAGAATTGCTGCTGCATTTGGACGCACACAGAGGTCGCATTTTCCCTTCATTTTCATTTTTAAAGTAATAATAAACATTCAATAATACCCTAAATATTCATTCATTTTAATTCATATTAAGTCCAAACAAGCTGACCAGAGTGCCCCAGTAACATAGAAACAATGCAATTAAACAATTTCACCTAAATAAGGAACATTTCACCTGCTGCGGTCCGAGCGCACATTCCTTCTGCTCCACGTAAACCTGAACCGGTCACCTGCTTGTGCGTAATCAGACATCTCTATGGAGCTGCTGAAGAGGCTAACGAGGTTCTGGACTGTTGCCTCAGACAGACTCATGGCTGTTCTGATGACTTAGAGCTCCGCTGACACGCTAGATATGAAGCAGGTGCTGGAGTAACGGGTTCTACTTCAGCCGGAGTTTTAAAATCAGGAAACATTTCTCTAAATGAAATAACCAGAAGTCTACCAGACTCTCTGAAAGAAGGGTTTCCACTTTCCATAGAAGTGCTCAACATTGTGCTCTTGTGCATGGGTCTGTCAGACGTGCTCTGGGCTCCTCTTTGTGCGCACTGCCAGATGCGGAGAATACTGCAGACGCTCTGTTTGGAAATCCTTTCCATGATGTTGCCTCCACGATGGATTCGGGTAAAATATCTGCGCACCTGCATGAATCATTAACACACTTACTCACGAACAAATAAATAAAAAACAAATCTCCTCTTGTAAAAACAACCATTGAACGGCTCAGCCAATCATAGATGGTTGAATAATTTGTCTAATTGCCCAACCCTACCACACTCTCACCCCTGTTCTGGGATCTGGCATCAAGATGCTGAACCTGCGGTAAGGCATTTGCGTCACTTAGGGTGGCCATTTCCACAACACCAAAAAGGAGGACATTTTTCAACATTGAATAAAGACTAAAACTAAAACATATTGTAGCGTGGAGTGCAGGAAGCAGTCTCGACCAATGAGAAGTAGAGTCAACTCAGCAGTCAACACATTTATTTCTGCTGCCGAGCAGCCCTCTCTTCACCTCCAAATACACAACATTAACTTACGATGCTGAACTACACCAACTAAAAAGAACACAAACAGAACACTGAACTAAAGTAAAACACGCTAACATAACCTGCCTGCGACGACTGCGCAAACAACGTGAACGTGGCCAATTTGATTACGTAATTTTGCGCGACGGCGCTTCTGACCAATGGAATTTCTGATAGTTATTTGACTCTGATTTTATAATCTGTCACAAAATTGCCTTATGCAGTGTTTGCGAAAACTTTTCAGCCACGCCTGCCAAACTGGCAGACGTGAGAGCGTCTCACACAGGACATTTTTTAAACCACGTAGGACAAAGTCCTCACGGGCTTCAGATTTGTATCTATTTAACAGTGGGTATTGTAGTGACCCCTGACCTTTACATATTATACATATTTTCATTGTGACAATAATCTGTTGACATAATTTGAAAAAAGAACCATCGATGTGATTTTCTGAAAAATTCAGAAAATGAGTATTAGACAGTCCCTCTGCTTAGAACATAAACCAACAGAATTTATCAGGAAATTATTAGAGATCATATAATTATTATAAATTATTATGAAACACCAGAAACAACATATTATATATGAAAGTATTTCTAAATATTGTAAAGATCCATAAGGGCTTTTTGTGACTGATGCTGTAGCCTGATGTTACTGTTCCTTTAAGAGACGCTGTGGCTGGTTGAGGTGAAACTGGAAGTTGGAGATGCGGGTTTATCGCAGCTGTTTGTTAAACTACTCTAATAAACTGCTGTTAAGGACAAAATGTCATTCTGTCTGACGATTTAGTTCATCACAAATATCACAATATAAAGAAATTATCTTAAATTACCTCGCGTCTGTCATACAGCTGCATCGCTGCTTAAAAACACGGTGCGCTGCGCACCGTGCGCAGCCAGATTAATTAAAACACTCAGAAGAAGCGCTCCAGCAGCTGCTGCAGAAACCAGAGACGATCTCTGCGGATTATTGAAAAAAAATGTCTGTGTCACAGAATCAGAGCAAATTATCAACAGTCTGCAATTTGTGGTTTTCAGGAAGTTTATATTATTTTGGCACGTTCAGAGAAGACGCACGGCGTCTGTCATAATGTCCGACGATTTAGAGTTTTTTGTCGGACAATATTAAATCACGTCGGTAATGTCCGACGTGTTTTTGCAAACACTGCCTTATGGAATGCATAATTGCATTTAGACTTTATTTTTTTAATAATTTATGTAATTTAGGTGCATTTGCTTTTTAATTAGAGACCATTTGAAACGAAAAAAAAATTATGTCAGAAGGAGGACAAATAGGCGTCCGTCTCAAGGGTGCATCAGAAGGCGGGCACTCCTTCTAAAAACCAGACTGTCCGTCTTGAAGCCGGACGTATGGCCACCCTAGCGTCACTTCCTGTTTCAGTGTTGCACTCAGTGTGGCTGTTCGGTGTTTGTGGCTTGCTAAAATTGGTTTGATTTCTCTGTACTGAGACATTTTTGAGTTCTTGTAGTACATAAGCATGCGAAAACACACATTTTCTGTTGCACCTAGCGTTTAGGGAATCCTTTGAGTTCGCACGCAGTTTTATTTGGTGTGAAAGGTTGTTTGCCTAGTTAGCTTAGCCTCGGCGCTTCTGTGGCTACTTCTGTCTCTCCCTCTCCGTCTCCTATCTCTTGCTCTGTGTGTCAGATGTTTAGTTACTCCTCTGCCTCCTTTAGTGATAATGGTACGTGTAATAAATGTAGCATTTTTGTAGCTTTGGAGGCGAGGGTGTCGGAATTGGAGGCCCGGCTCCGCGCTGTTGAAAAACCTGTAGATAGCCGTAGCTACTTAGCTAGCGTGGGGCTAACTAGATCAGAACCACCCCGTAGTGGTCCTCCAGTAGAACCCGAGCAGCCGTGACCTTAGGCCGGCTGGGTGACTGTACGTAAGAAGCATAGAACCCAGCCCGTGGGACACCACCAACCCGTCCACGTTTCAAACAGATTTTCCCCACTCGGTGACGCACCCACTGAGAAGCCGACTCTGGTTATAGGTAGCTCCATAGTTATAAACGTGGCATTAGAGACTCCAGCAACCATAGTCAAATGTTTGCCAGGGGCCAGAGCGAGCGACATTAAATCCTACCTGAAACTGCTAGCTAAGGATAAGCGTAAATACAGTAAGATTGTTATTCACGCTGACGGTAATGACACCCGGTTACGCCAATCGGAGGTCACTAAAATCAATGTTGCTTCGGTGTGTAAGTTTGTCAAAACAATGTCGGACTCCGTAATTTTCTCTGGCCCCCTCCCTGATCGAACCAGTGATGACATTTTTAGCCGCATGCTGTCCTTCAACCGCTGGTTGTCTAGGTGGTGTCCCGAAAACAACGTGGGCTACATTGATAATTGGAAAACTTTTTGGGGAAAACCTGGTCTGATCCGAAGAGACGGCATCCATCTCACTTTGGATGGTGCAGCTCTTCTTTCTAGGAATATGGCCAATTTTATTAGTCCTCCCTGACAACCCAGGGTCCAGACCAGGAAGCAGAGTCATAGTTTAACCCTCCCCTCTGCAGCTTCTGTACTGTTACCCACCCACTACCCCATCCAGACAGTGTCCTGCCCACGGCCAGAATCAAACAGATTAAAGATCAGGCTTAATAGAGCAAATAATGAAAATCTCATAAAAATAAAAACAAACTCTACTGAACAGAAAACTAGAACAATTAAATGTGGTTTATTGAACATTAGATCTATCTTTTCAAAGACTTTATTAGTTAATGATTTGATTTGTGATAATCAGATTTCTCTGTTTTGTCTCACAGAATCCTGGCTGCAGCAAGAGGACTATGTTAGTTTAAATGAGTCCACTCCTTCTAATTATTTAAATCATCATATTGCTCGTAGTACAGGGCGAGGAGGAGGAGTAGCAACCATCTTTCATTCAGATTTATTAATCAGTCCCTTACCAATTAATAGCTACAGTTCTTTTGAACATCTAATTCTTAGGCTATGTTCACACTGCAGGCAAAAGCGCATCAAATCCGCATGTTGACCTGCCTGTGATCCTTATTTGATTTTTTTGTGCCAGTCTGAACAGCACAGATCCGATTTTTCCTAATCCGATCCAGGTCGTTTCAATATGTAGTAATGATTGTGACACATATGTGCATTTTTTGAAAGCGACTGCAGTCATGAACGGTCATGTCGCATTAAATCCACCTCCTACGTCACTGCTCAGCGGAGGTGAGCGTCGTGTCAGGACTTTTCTGAGGAGGAGCACTGAAGAGCAGCGCTGACAAAGGGATTCAGGGGTCTGTGGGACATCCTGTCAAGTTTTGGAAATCAAAATACAAGAAAGCATGAGAGCGGGAGGTGCTGCTGGAGCGAAGCGTCTCTCCGGTCTCGGTCTCCGTGACAGCGGGGCGGGGGGGTTCTCCGTGAGAGCGGGGTGGGGGTTCTCCGTGAATTAACTTTATTTACCACATCAGCTGGTCCACTGCTTGCCGTCACTCTGCGTTCTGCGGCATTGCTTTAGAAGCGACTGCAGGCGCCCAGTGAATGCGCGAATTATGCGCATCAAGGATCCGGGTTTAGACGGGTCCTCGGTACTACCGGTACCTACAAAATCTTGGTACCGTGACGTTTACATTTTTGTAGTACCGGGTTGGTACCGAAATACCGGTTCTTTTGACAACACTAGTAGCTATACACTTTATGGTATGGAGCCAAAATACATGTCAGACCTCCTTCCAGTATCTACACCCAGCAGGGCTCTGAGATCCTTAGGAAGCGGTCAGCTGGTAGAACCCCAGGTCAGAACCAAACAGGGTTTAAGCTGCTTGTATGTATTTCTCAGCCTATGAATGACTGTCTCTTATGCTGCACCTTCTGCACTGTATCTGCTCACCCTTTGTCCTTTTCTTTTTAATTTATAAATCTAAATTGAATTTGTATGTATTTTAATTGTGCTGTCATGTTGATTTTATTATTATTCTTGCTAAATGGAAAGCACATTGAATTGCCTCTATGTATTAAATGTGCTATTTAAATAAAGCTGCCTTGCCTTTAACAGGTCAGAAAACATTCAACGGTGGCTGAGAGTGCAGAGGAGACTGGCTCGTCGGATAAAGTGCCACCTGAGTTTACTGCATCAATGAAGAAGATATTTGTATTTGAACTTAAGTGATCAGTCCATAATGTGCTTTTTGAGAAAAAAGTTAAAATTATTACATTCTTTGATTTCATTTCCAAACACAGTTCCTTCAAATTGTCTTTAAGTCAGGCACTTCTTGGCTTTAATCAGACAGTCACAGCCACACACACTTGTCTGGTTTGTAGTCAATGTGGGGATGAAATTAGTAGTTGTTTATACTGAGGCCATGTTTACATTCCATCATGTGTATAGGTCAATCGTAGGAATTTGTTTCAGGGATCACCTTTTTAAAAGTCTCAGTGGTTCTGAAACAATATATTTCTTGATGATCAATAACTTTATAACTGAGCTTTCTTCATAGTAAATTATTGTGGTAGTTTTCCAGGGACAATGTTACCAAAGTGATACTTGTGTGTGTGTGTGTTTTTTTTTTTTACTACAAAATTACATTTTTTCAGTTGGAATTTCATTTTTGCTCAGATGAATTTGCCACCCAAGCCTCTTTTATAAAACAATGCCGCCAATTTGCCGCAACGCTGATGCGGCATCTGGGAGCCTAAGGTCGTTTATAAGAGCTCAGACCGTGGCGGTAATGTTGCGCAATCATGTCAGTTTTATAAAAGATTACGCGATGGCGGCAAAAAGGAGGTATGGGGGCGGTCTCTACGCTGTCGCGGACTTCCATGTATTTTGGACATAACTTGCTTTTTATTGCAATCGAAGCAGTGCTCCTTAAGTTTTTTTCCCCAGTCAGCTACAGGTGTGTGTGCTCCACAGTCCCTGTGAGCTGTCAGATGATCTGAGCTGCAGATCTAACGGAGAGAAGCTCCTGGAGCTCCGCATCGCTCCAGTTTATCATCTCAGCTGATTCTGTTTACAAAAACTAAACTTATGGCCGTGTTTACTTTCATTTTCAACATAATTCCCGGCTGGAGCGCAGCATTAATTTATCTCGTGGTAATGACACCTCCCTCTTTTGCGCCAAGGCTTAATGTGCGTTTTATAAGACCGGCTAAGCCGCAATATTACCGCAATATTACTACCAAGCGTGGCGGCACGAATGCCGCAAAATTCCCACAACGTGATGCCGCCATAGCGCGTTCATAAGAAACACGTTGCGGTAATATTACGCTGATTTGCCGGCATAGTGTGTCTTATAAAAGAGGCTTAATACTCATTACTAAAATTTTGTTTTCATTTTAACAGGTTGAGAAACATTCAGTGGTGGCTGAGGTTGGAAAGGTAGAGGAGACTTGTTCATCAGATCAAGCCCCACTCAAGACTAAGTCTTCAAAGAAAATGGTATTTATATTTGAACTGCCTTTTATTAGACTTTTACTTATCAGGTCTTAATGTCAAATTTCAAGGTGTGGTTGACTGAAAAAACATTTTTTAATGATTATTTCTGATTATAATCAGTCACGCTGAGTTTTTCTTCCAGTCTGATCATGAAAATAGTCTCCTACACCTATCTCCTGCATTAGCTTCTGATAGAAAATAGACTGAAACTCTAGGATTTGAAAGGTCTGACATATCTACGTCACACTGTCACTTAATATTTATGGATTCATGAACTTGACCTATGACGGGGAGGGCTGTTGTTGGTTTAGCGTCCAGGAAACAGCAGCGAATGTCTCGGCTAGTAGAAGCTAACTGTTAGCCTTAGCAACTCCATCACATGGTAGAACTCCTTCAGGCTTGTGTTATTTGTGGAGATAAAACATCAATGTTGCAGAGCAAACAGTCAGTGGTAGTCATGTTGTTGTTAGCCAATCAGAGGCAAGATGTCCAAATATCAGGAAATAAGACTCCAAATCCTGTTGTCTGAAGCTCAGCTGTGATGTGGCAATCTTCTAGTTCCTGAAAATGGTGCACCGATGTTTTTTGACCCAGAGTGCGACAAACAAGGCATTCATTCCTACTAGAGACCACTGCAAATGTATTGATTTAACGAGTGTTCCACACCTTTAATACCCTAACCACACTGCGATTTTTTCCATCTTAGCCAAATCTCTCAATGTGAACAGAATCGTGACAAAAACTGAGAAAATCTGTGGCCATCCAGTGTGACCATCATTTGTGAAATCTGTGATTCTGTGATCTGTGAGAGTGTGATAGGGAAAAAAAAACCCACAAAAACATGAGATCCATTTGCTGTTGGTGGAAATCTCAGATATTTAATCGATAAAAGGGGGTTCAGTAGCATTTTGTTGCTGATGGACAGAGGAAGCTGCGCAAGTGATGGCGGGTGTGAAAAAAGGAGCGATGATGAGGGGTGTGCTCGTGACATAACGTGTCCTGCTGGAGTGAAACTTTGTGCAGATTGGTTCACTGATATCTTGGACCAGGGGTAGGAAACCCTGGTCCTGTATAGCCGCTGTCCAGCACTTTTTAGAGGTTTCCCTACTTCCAACACAACTGATTTTAATCAGCAGGTGATAAATGGGCTTCTGCAGAGTCTGATGAGCTGCTGAACAGGTGAATCAAGTGTGTTGAAGCAAGGAAACCTCTAAAAAGTGCTGGATTGTGGCTCTCCAGGACCAGGGTTCCCTACCCGATCACCCGCTTCAAATGTCATCATCCCATTGAATGGACGTTATCTTCTGTAATCATCCCCATTGAATGGACCCAGTATGTCCATTCTGTACCTCCTAGGAGGCCAGTAGGTTATCACCCCATCTTATCACAGATAACCATGCATTCACGGTCAATGCGTTAAAAAATGCGCACTGAAAACCGAAAGTGTTTTTTTCCCCCGGAAGTTTTTTCCCCCAAAGTTTGTTTTGCCTTTTATTTACATCGTTGCTGCTGCGGTTTCATCCATCTAGAAGAGCGTTACAGGTGTGTATGCTTCAATTTAACACAATTAATGTATGTTAACATTACTACGGTAACTTTTATTTCCGTTTTAAAACGGTGTTTTGAAGCTTATTTATTTCGTTTAATTCATAGCGTGATTCATAATTAAAATGCGTAAGGTTCGATTAACCAGGTAAGGCCACTCCTAGTTAAAGGCCGAAGTAATATTTATGGTTATATATTTAATACTGAACGCCTCTGACTACATGTAGCTTTGTTACTTTAATCGTTTTTGCCTTAATCAGTGTAAATAGGTTTGGGTGAATATGCTACGAATTTAGAGGAAATTGAACGTGTTATCCGTGTTTTTACATGACATTGAACTGAAACACGAGTATTTAATTACATTAATATTGTTTTCTATCTGTTTACCCACAGGTTTATGTTAAAGTAGCTGCTGTAGTTGGTTGTTGCTTCATGTATTAAACCAGAGGCTGCTTGACTTGATGCTTGTCTTCCTGATCCTGATCTCAGGTTTATTGTCTTTTAGTTTTCATGTCTGTCTGGTTACTACAGTAACTAGCACAGTAGATAGTACTGCTGCTCGTCAGTATGATGATATTTAAGCATGATTTTTCTCCACCCTCTTGTTTATGTAGATTATTTTCTGTTTTTCACCTTCCTACTTTCTTCTCTCTCCTAGCATCATGTCTAAACTCAGGAACAGCGTCTGCTGCAGGATGAAATAAGACAGAAGACCATCAGTGGTGGTTCCTACCTACAGAACAACTCATGTCCTCCCAGGTCAAGTCCTACGGTCTCACATGTCCCCTCACCAGTCACACACACATCTACACACCAGTCCCTTCTCTGGCTGAAACCACTGTGACTTTCAGCAGATTAAATGATTTACATGTCACATAAATCCTCAGCTTCACCCACAAACATCTGCATTATTTGCTACAAACATGGAGATATTGGTGTCTGGATGCAGCAGCTGTATGTTCAGCAAAATGTGCATCAAGAAAACACAGAAATTCTCTGCACCTTCCAGAGCATGTAAATAGTTATTCATGATTCATATAAATAAATGTTATTCAGACTGATTCAATGAGTTAATTGCTGTGAAATAAACATCATCATGTTTGTGTTCTCTGCAATGGACTGTACAGGGTGTACCCCGCCTGCATGCCCAGAGACTGCTGGAGATGGGCACCAGCCCCCCGCGACCCTGTGTGGATAAGCAGGTATAGACGATGGATGGATGGATGGTGGGTGTTTGTGTTGTGATTATTTTAACCTTGTCTCTATAGAAAACCTGCTGTGAGATGACCTGGCCTGAGTTACAGCTGGATTTACCAGAGGGTCACTGAGCCCATCCAGTGCACATGACAGGTATGACCATCTGTGTAAACACAGGTTTGTTCCTAAATATTTATTTTCTTCATATATAATTTTTAAGTGAAATAATTCTCAGTTCAATGTAGATGCCCATGTAGGATTAATTAGAACTTAACAAATTGAAACAGTAGGTATAATCTTTGTACAGAGAGCTTTTTATGAGTCCTGGATGTGACCAAAATGGGAAAGGAATCTAGGGGCAGCTCAGGCTTGGAGATGAAGTAACAGTAAAAGGACTGACATAGTTTGGACATGTGCACAGAAGACATATGGGGTAGATTCTGAAAAGGAAGAGCATAGAGAAGGTTCATGGATGGGGTGAAGAAGAGCATGCAGAGTGTCAGTGTGACAGAGGAGGCTGGCATGGAGGCAGATGATCCACTGTGGTGATCCCTAAAGGGAGGAACTGAAACAGAATATCCTCACCAGGGGCCTCATTTATCAACCATACTTAAGCACAGATCTGAGCATATGTCGTGCATAGGAACTAATTTATACCAGAGGGTCACTGAACCCATTGAGTGTACACGAGAGTTATGACCATCTTTGTAAACACAGGTTTGTTCGTAAATATTTATTTTCTTCATATATAATTTTTGTTGGCAGCAACTAGTTTGTTCTCTTCTACTTTGGCAGCCAGGGCCTCGATCTCGCTGTCAATAAAGTTTTTCTTTTTTTTTTTTCCAGAAAGAACCCAGGGAATCCCCTCATGAGCTGAGGACTCGGCGTGACCAATTATGGTTAATTGAGGGCGTTTCTGTATGTAATTGACGACGAATGGACACGAGCACTTGGGTACGCACAGGTGGGATTTATCAACAGACGAGAGCAGGCTTCCCCAGCAGTACGAGAGGCCACCGCATGTTTCATGAATAAGGATTTTAGTCGTTCGTGCGAACATTCTAAATTTCGTTCATAGGAAGGAATATAGGAATATTTCTACGAATGTTTGATGAATGAGGGCCCTGGACTTTGGATTTATCTTGCCTACAGTATAACATACACTATGAAGCAGAATGAAGTATACGTGACAGAAAAACCATAATTTATTGTACCCATTTAACAACAGAGGGTCTTAAAGGGGTAAAAATTACCTTTCATCTTTTCTCCTTTTTGTTGAGTAGCTATAAGCTGTAGCTTATAAGATGTTTGCACTTGTTGAAGTTTGGGCCTGGGCCTCTTACACCAGACAAGCTTCTAACAGCTTTTTCAGTAGCTCTCCTCCAGCCGGTTATCACCTGTATTGCTTAGTGATCGTTTGTCCAAGTGTGTATTTCAGATTATTATTATTCAGATTATTAAACAGCTATATGCTTTTGTTTTGTGTTTAGGATGGAAAGTGATCTTCAACAACTGCGAAATGCTACCATATAACGAGACGATGCTGTCAGGCAGATTTGATCTTCCAATCAAGAGAGACCATGACCAGGAAGTCGGGGTCAGCTGATGCTACGAGCACAAACGGAAACAAGGCAGAGGGTCACTCTACTCAACCTCAAAAGAGAATATACTGGTATAGTTTCTTTGTTTTGTTTCACTTTTATTTATTTTGTGGACATGTTAATGATGATCTTTGATGCTCACAAGAACAAATCTTCCTTATCACAGAGGGAAATTGTTTTCTTGCCTGCATTTAAAGGTGTGGTAGAAGATGGTTTTCTGGAGCATTTTTTGCCAAATTGCTTGAAATATCCTAAACAGACTGATGCCAACCAACTAATTAAATGTTTCATTCAAAAGATTAGTCATTTTAATCCCCTCTGAAACATACAGTCCTAAAAAACTCAACCAATCATTGTGCATGTCCCCTTCTAAATGATTGGATCATGTTTCATACGTCAAACTGCCCTCTGAACATCTCTACTTGGCTGCCAATAACCCTCTTTGTTGTCTGGGAACACAGCTGTCTTTTGTCAGTAGGTGATGCACGAGTGTGTATGTTTTCAAAAGGAGACTGTGAGGGTAGAAGGTTCGGCTCAGAGTGGGTTCTGGAAGTTTTGACCTGGACTGCAGTCATTACTTGTCATAGCTGTGTATGTTTTGTGCGTGAGTGTGTGTGTCATGGACTGGTGTTGCACCATTTTTTGCAACCATCAGATTCTTTTGGCGTTTTCACATCTGGCCCAGTTCACCATAGTCTAGGTAGTGTTGGCCCAGCCCTCCGCGTCCAGGGTTTGTTCACACAGCCTTCTCAGGAACACGGAAATCTCCAAGCACGTGGGCGGGGCAAAAGATGCACAGAGAAGTCCAAAGTTAGTAAACAAAGGTGGTCGTGAGCAGTGTTGCTTTTGGAGACTTCTGAAATGAAGCACACTGCTTCCTACTCTTCCTACTTTCTCAGTGAGACTGCTGTGTGCTCCTCACAGCAGTCTCAGCCTGACTTTGCGCTGCCGCGGCTGGAGCAGGAGGTCGAGTTGCAGTCAGGGGAGATGTTTAATCCACAGCATCCAGAATGATAATGAATCGCGCATGCGGGAAGCCACTATTGGCTGATTCTATCTGCTAATCGGAGGCTGTGTTTAAAGGTAGGCGTGAACTTCAGCTGGCCAATCAGTCCTAGTGGGTGTGCTGGATCACCTCAGCCCCAGCCGGACCGCTGACGAGCAGGTCTGAATAAAAAGGTCAGCTCAGAACGGAAAATGCACAGATAACCCAGATGTGAACACAATTAACCTACCAGGCCCGGTCCGTGCCGACCCAGATGTGAAAGCGACATTTGACTCTAGGGGGGAGCTTGAAGAAAAGGGGGTCTGACCTTTGAATTGTTTTACTTTTTCAAAGTGTAGCTTTAACAGCATTAAAAACATCACATATTCACCTTTTAAAATGAATAAATAAATACTCACTATAAGGATATTTGTAACACACCTCAGCAATCAAGATTCTGCAGGTAAATTGTTGATCTTACAAACAACAAATTTCACATTCCAAAGGTTCTGCTGGACACATTTGGGCCATTTCAACTTTGTACATTCAATCATTTTTTTTTGTTTAATGTTGAAAACGCAGCAGATTGTTCAGTGTTTGTTAGAAGCAGAGACAAATTTAAGTTCATGGCTTTCAATCCAGGAAAATATTACATAATATTGTAACTATTTTTTAAAAATATATCCATAGTGCCTAGTGTAACTTCAGAGAACACTGAGGCAGTTGTGGGTCATCTTTCAGCAGAGCTCACCTGATCAATGGTGTATAAATTTGTTTTATATTGGCTTTTTATTATGCAAGACTCAGAACTACATCAAATATATTTATGTCATTGTGATGTCTGATATGTGTTTTTGGTGCTTATTTAAATGTCATATTTTTATGCTTTGTTTCCAGATGGGTGGGGAATTGTCATAAGGCTGTCCAAGACAATAACTGGAGACTGAGGAAGGCTGTGATGGAGTCATGACTGACCACCATCCTCCCATCACTAGTAGAATACGTCTGACGTCCTTTCCCCTGCACTCATGACTGGATGAACAAGTGAGTATATGTTAAACACTGGTTTTCCAGTTAACTTATGAGTAGGGCTGGGCGATCGAGATAATTTCAAACAAGAAACAAGATGACACAGTAATGTTTATATCGATCTAAATACACAACCATTGCATTTCTAGAGTTAGCAGATGCAGCTATCTGCTAGCTTGCTCTGTCTCTAAGCGGTCATTACATATAGTCTCACATGTGTGCTCTAGTAGGAAACCTCTGGGTCAATGTTCTGCCCTAATACAGTGTAAATACAGTATATAAATGAACCATGTATAACACATAAAGATATTACCTACGTCTGTGTTAACAGACAGCTGTATCAGCTGTACCAGTGCTTCTAAAGCTCAGACTGATAGAGAATGGCACTAAAGGTTGGTTAATGCTTGACGCGTCCGCGAGGTCCGCAAGGCTCCGCGCGGCAAAATTACGTCATTTTAGCAACCACGCCCCTCCGCGTGTCCTCCGCGCCGCCCAAAGTTTCCGCACCGCGCACCTAGGAAATTTTCTAACTACGCGTACGGTCCAGCGCGGAAAAACATGGTGGACTGCAAGAGCTCGTAGTGGCGGACGTTCGTAAATACAAACATCTCTATGATTCGGCCCATAAAGATCACCGTGATCAAGATAATGTTAATAATTTGTGGAGTAAAATTGCTGTCACACTCGGAAAAGACGAGGAAGCATCAAAAAAGTGTAAAACATCAGTGATTTCTACTTCTACTATGGTGTAGTGTTTTAATGCATGCCGTAGAGCCTACATGCCACCCCGCACTCTGGGAGAATATTGGCTCACAGCGGAGACAAGCCGCAGAAGGTGGGAAGGACCTATAAACGCTGCAAAGTCCGACGCGCGTTCCATCCGTGCGTCTCATTTCCGTGCGGAATGTACATGCGTCAAGCATAAACCAAGCTTAAGGTTAATGTTGGACAAGAATCAATACATTTTTATGCATTTAATCTGCTGATTAATTTATGTTTACAATTTCTCGAGACAGCTTGACGGGGGTTAACTTGTAAATATTTTACAGGAGGAAAAATATTGAGAAATATATAGTTTATCAGAATTCAGCTAAAAGATATCGAGATATAAGTTTTGGTCCATATCGCCCAGCCCTACTTATGAATAATATTTACATTCTGTTATTGATGAAGCGTTGTTTTAATATAGTGCCCGTGTGCTTTTCTCTATAAGTTTTCAGGCAGACAAAGGTGATACTCTATGGGCCCCAAAGAGGCAATCCACTGATGCTTTACATTTGAAGACCAGAGCGGCAGAAGGAAAGTTCCTGCTTCAGCGAGAGCTGGATACACTGATCCATCATCTCCATCAGCAACATGCTTCCTTGCATTCATCAGTAAATGACACTAGAGACCCCTGGTTCCTAAGCAGTTCTTGTTCCCCAGATTGTCCCGTTAGAGAGGACACTGCACTACGCCATGATGATGTTCCAGCCTCATATTGCAGAACTTCCTGCTCACCTACCAGAGTTTCACTCAGACTCTGGGACAGTCTTGTCACCTGAACTGCATGTTTTATGATGACAGTCATCAGGACAATGATGAGGATGAAGGTAAATGATAAATGACCTGCATTTGTATAGGGCCTTTCAGAGTCAGAGGACTCTAAAGTGCTTTACACTACAGTGTATCATTCATCCATTCACACACACACATTCACACGCTCATGGTGATGAGCTACGATGTAGCCACAGCTGCCCTAGGGCTCACTGACAGAGGCGAGGCTGCCATACACAGACGCCACTGGTCCCTTCGTCCACCACCAGCAGGCAACGAGGGTTAAGTGTCTTGCCCAAGGACACAACAACAGCATTCTCTGCCGGGATTGATCCTACAACCTTCCGATTGCTGGATAACCCGCTCTACCTCCTGAGCTGCTGCTGCCCTGAAGGTGATGGAGACGATGATGTAGGTAGTGATGAGGATCTTGTGCCAAAGTAATGAAATATTCAGACTGCAGACCCTCCCATGATGCAGTTCTGCTGAACTTACATTTAGCTTGTGAGGCTTTACCTCAGGCTGTCGTCACCCTGGTTTTACTGTTAACGTAGATGTGTTCATTTGTCATTTCTAAAGTGCTGAATGTATTTGTATTTGATAAATAAAGTATGATGCAGAAATGTTTGAGTCAGAAATCTTCAATTCAAGGTATAAACTACAATATGATATAGTAATTCAATAGAGGTAGTTTGTAGTTGAAATCACTGAAGGTGTGTGATGAATTTTACTAGTTCCATAATAATAAGATGAGGTGATCTGAGCCCTGGCTGTATGTATGTATGTATAAGACAACAAGTGACCTTTTAAGCAGAAACAGACAGGAACACCACACTCGACATGCTGAAAATCAGGGCTTGAGTGACATTGTTACCATGGCAACAGATGCCCATAGCATTTTCTAAACTAAGCAAACAATGGATTGTCTACATATAGTGTACTCGTTCATCTGGACTGTTATCATACTCTTATTGGGGTCTGGGTCAAAGGGCAGCAGCCCTAACTGTCCTCTCCCCAGTGACCTCCACCAGTAGGACCCCAAGGTGCTCCCTGACCATCTTGTCTTGGGTCAACCCAGGGGCCTCCCGCCAGCAGGTCTTGCCTGAAACTCCTCCCCAGGAGACATCCAGGAGTTATCCTGACCAAATGCAAACTACCTCTGTTGGCCTCTCTCTGGTTAATAATGTTAATTGTCCTGATTTGTTTTCATATCTGTAACCTGGGCCTACTTGTTTATTTTCACTGGTGTCCACCATGATATAACAAATTTGGACATTCAAAGTGAGATTTGCTCAGATTTGTTTTTCACATTTCCAGGAGGTTGTTCCTGCCTTGCAGTCCATTGTGGCTGAACAGAAGCTTCCTCTTCTGATGGTTTCTTGTGCAACATGTTAATCAGGACCAGGTTCAGATTATTGCACTGCCCTTGTGCTGCTGAAGCTGCTGTGTGGAGGAGGAGGTTTGTGTTGCAAAAGTCAGAAGAGCTTTTCCAAGTACATCCAACAAGAATACCCTACTAATGTCCATGTGTTCCTGCTCTGACACCATCCTCCTACAAGTCTTTGTTCACTTCCTGATTCTATAATATCAGATCCAGTTCCTCGTGTGCAGTAAACCTTGCTGCCATAGCCTCGGTCACCTAAATGGTTCCTCAGGTGCCTTTCTAAACGTATGAAGAGTTAGGGGTCATAAGATCATGTTTCTGCATGGAGGTCTAATAAGACACAGTAGTCAGTGGGCTTTGACAGACACAAGATCTGCACCAAGAATGTAATGAAATATGTTTGGGATGTGTGTTTCTTACATGCAGAATATTATCAGTTCTAAAAAAGGCCATCAAACATATTCAGCTGCCTGCCTATGCAAGAACCTGGAAAAATGTGGTGAGAAAATTGACATCTGAATACATAATTTACTATTTATTATACATTATTTAGAAAGTATCATGACATGACAGATGGAAAATGGTAAAATTCTGCTTTTCTTTGTGTGAGGCTAACCTGACCAAATAGCCTTAAATATTTTTGTAAACCATGAATCACTCAACTGTTTGGGTGGAAAGGTATAACCACAGCAGATAGATAAATAGTTTTTTTTTAATTCAGTTCAGCCCTTGTCAAAAATCATGCACCCTTTAATAACAAAATCAAATCACACAAAGCATCTTCTTGTAGACTGGTTTATTTCAGGATTCTGTGACGATGGCTATAATGTGAGATTTGATGTTTACACACAGTAAATACTGTTAACTACATAAACTTTTAGATAAACTGTTAAATCCACAACTAACAGGCTCCTCTGTAGTGGTGGAGTGGAGATATAATCACAGTCGATCACTGGATGCTCGAAATGGAATGAAGCCCATTGACGGAGAACAGTCCCAAACAGGAATGGAATGCACCCCATCGCGGACCTCCTCTAGCGTCAATAGCTACGACGCGGTAACAGAGAGATAAACTACTCATCATGTGCACTCATTAGTCAATGATTGTGGACCTAAAACCCACGTTTACCCCTGGAAGGGACACCAAAATGCATTTTAAGCATGAATTTATCTTCATATGTTCACCAAAAGAAACCGGAAGTCATAGGTCACATGACGTTCTCTGCCAATAGAAAACCGTAGAAACGCTGACAAGCTAGTTTCAGTCCCACCCTTATCATAAAGTTAGTTAGCAAAATTCACATTTTATATAATTTAGATCATCACAAAGCATCATTTTATTTGCAGCAGTGCAGCAAATGACAGAAATGTGACGGACTAACACAAGTTAAACTAAATAACTGTTAGCTTGTCTATAAAGGCACCAGTCTGTAAAAATGGCACCAAGGACTTTTGAAAGCCTGGCTTTAGTAGGCTAATATGTGCATTTTAAATCTTATGTACAGAAATGATCAATAAAATCATGAAAATGTAAATATTAAGCAAATGCTCCTAATCTATTTATTTTGATTTCCAATACAGTTGATCAGAATAACGATGACAATATTTTAGGTTACATCGTTATCATAAACTTGTCATTAATGTTAAAGAAAAAGAGGAAAACCAATAGATCATCTGTAGGATTGTTTTCCTTCCTATGTGTAGTTTTAAGACAAATTTTGAATGTGGCTCATTTCCATCTGATGTGTAAAATGATTATGGACTAACAGGTTCCTGCCTACTTGATCTAACAAGCCTTAAACATTCATGTTAGGTTAATATGAAACTTGCTTTGGATCATTTGGAACATTTTAAACAAACAAATCAGTTTACAAACCAGTCACCTCATTTTATTATAACACACACATTTGCATCCATTCATTTAACACATTTCATATTATCTTTAGACATGTTTATGTGGTGACAGGGTGAAGGATGGAAACTTTATGTGAGAAGTGTGAAGGGAAATTTCAATATGGTTCTGTACGTTTTGTTTAAACTTGTGAATATGTTTCACAATTTAGAAAACTGTAGAACAAAGTGTTAATATTTAGCAACACCTTAATAAGAGTAGCATCCTGGCAGTAACCAATCAGAATTTCAGGATGACTTTTGAATATTCAAAATGAAAGTGCACTTCAAGGTGTGTGTGATGCTGGCAAAGACCACAGGACATATGTGCCCATAACTAGCATGCTAGCATAACTAGCATTGATGCCACTGGCGCCTTTTCTTCACCAAAATTCTTCTTGTTGTCAAAATGAGCACGACAGATGCAGCACGAATCCTGGCTCTGAAACACACACAAGTGGGTTTTTGGATCAGGTCACTGAATGTAATAAATATGAATAATAGGTAATGCACTAGTTTATTTGAAAACTTACCATCTATAGCCGTTAGCGCTGTCCCCAATTCTTGGTGTCTCCACAGGCTCCTCAGAGTTCTGCAGTGCAAACCTAAATAAAAGGTCAGAGGTCAGCAAAACTAATCTAGAATTACATCTGAGAGAAACAGACATTCAGGTAAATGTGGATAAATACAGTTATGAAAATTCAGAATTTACAAAAAAAAATTCTGCAAAATGTGCAATGTTTTCAGACCACAGCTTTCAGACCAGTGTTTTCAGACCACAGCTTTCAGACCACAGCTTTCAGACCAGTGTTTTCAGTAGAATTTTGTGATAATTACTAGGCTGCATGTGGATTCGTTGTTTACTTTCTCAACCCAACAGAGCGATCCAATAAGATAAAGGTGTAAGACATATTGTGCTATACTGACCATATAAAGTATTCAAATTTCTGAAGCCATTATTGGACACTGTAGCAGCAATGATCAGACAGGAAAGAGAGAACAGAACCAGAGAAGACAAGAAGCAAAGGGCTGCAGGACAGACCAGCGCCATCTTGCCATTACTTTACCGATGCTGTTTTTCCACAATGGTGGAATGTCCCTCAGAGCTTTTCTAGAACAGCCGTGTCCCGCTCTATCTTGAAGAAACTCCAACAGACCAAAATCTTCAGTGAGCATCTTCTACCCTGCACTTCTTTTCTCTTCCTCTACTGCACTCTCGTCTGTGCTTGTACTCTATTTGAGTCCTTTGAGTGATGGTGCTGCTGTGACAAGTGAATTTCCCCACTGTGGGATCAATAAAGTCTATTCTATTCTATTCTATTCTATTCTATTCTATTCTATTCTATTCTATATATGTCTCCAACAAATTCCAAAGTCAGCATTAGACCCCATTGTACGTTTGATAATAATAATGAAGATTTTGTTAGTATTTTGGATCAAAACACTTTGTTTTAGGTAATTGTCTTTTTTATTATTCAGACCAACAAGAGACCACATAGCTTTGTTGCTGCTACAAGATATTTCAGCTGGCATTTGGTAAATTATTAGCTTAGAAATCTAGACAGACCATAGCAAAAGAAAAATGATTTTGCTCTGCAGGTCAGTCTAGCCACGCTCCATTAGAGCCACAGCAGGCCAGACCAGTCTTGTGTCTTGCCAATCACAGGACTCTATCAGTTTGGTATGCCAATCACATCAATTTATTGGTTTGGTGGGCAGGATGTTACTGCGACTGAGGTAAACAACAAAGAGGCTAGTTTGAAACAGCTTTGGCATCAACTTTGGACTAGACTTGTGCTTTTCTTTGAGTCAAGACCAGATAGAGGTACTTAAGTCTTTGTTTAGAAAAAGGATGCATTTTCGTCAAGCAGGGGTGGGCATCCTAGTTTTCCCCCATCTTGGTGCCTGTACGTTGGGGTTTACCCCAGTGAATGAGAGGGTAACCTCCCTCCGCCTTCGTGTAGGGGGACAGGTCTTGAATGTGGTTTGTGCTTATGCACCAAACTGCAGGTCAGACTACCCACCCTTTTTGGAGTCCTTGGAGGGGGCACTGGAAAGCACTCCATCCGGTGACTACCTTGTTCTCCTGGGGAACTTTAACGCTTGCGTGGGCAACAACAGTGAGACCTGGAGAGGTGTGGTTGGGAGGAATGGCCCCCTGATCTGAATCTGAGCGATGTTTTGTTGCATAAAGGTGTCCATATATGTTCTTGGCACCAGAATATCGTAAGACGCAGCTTGATGATCAATTTTGTTGTCGTCTTATCTGATCTGTGCCCACATGTCTTGGACACTCGGGTGAAGAGAAGGGCGGAGCTGTCAACTGACCACTACCTGGTGGTGAATTGGCCTAGATGGTGGGGGAGGATGCTGGTCAGACCTGGCAGGCCCAAAAGTCTGGCAAGAGTCTCCTGTCAGAAGGAGCTTCAATTACCACCTCCGACAGAACTTTCAAAATGTTCCGGGGAAGACCCCTAAGGGGTACTTCGGGAGTATGGGGTACCAGGCCCTTTGACACGGGTTGTTAGGTCCCTGTATGACCAGTGTCAGAGCTTGGTCCACATTGCTGGCAGTAAGTCGGGCTTGTTCCCCATGAGAATTGGACTCCGCCAAGGCTGCCCTCATCGATTCTGTTCATAACTTTTATGGACAGGATTTCTAGGTGCAGCCAAGGTGGTGAGGGGATCCGTTTTGGTGGCCTGAGGATCAGGTCTCTGCTTTTTGTAGATGATGTGGTCCTGTTGGCTTCAGCAGAACATGATCTCCAGTTTCCGCTGGAGCGGTTCGCAGCCGAGTGTGATGCAGCTGGGATGATAATTAGCTCCTCTAAATCTGAGACCAAGTTGGAAAAGGGTAGAATGCATTTTACAGGTCAGGGACGAGGTCCTGCCCCAAGTGGAGGAGTTCAAGTATCTTAGGGTCTTGTTCATGAGTGAGGGAAAGATGGAGCATGAGATCGATGGATGGATTGGTGCTGCGTCTGCAGTGATGCGGGCGGTGTACCGAGGTGTACCGATCTGTCGTGGTGAAGAGATTTACCAGTCGATCTATGTTCCCTCATCTATGGTCACGAGCTTTGGGTAGTGACCAAGAGAATGAGATTGCAGATACAAGCAGCTGAAATGAATTTTCTCCTCAGGGTGTCTGGGCTCGGTCATCTGGGAGGGGCTCGGAGTAGATCCGCTGCTCCTCCGCACCGAAAAGAGCCAGTTAAGGTGGCTCTGGCATCTGGTTAGGATGCCTCCTGGATGCCTCCCTGGTGAGGTTTTTCAGGCATGTCCAACTGGGAGGAGACCTAAAGGAAGACCCAGGACACACTGGAGGGACTATGTTTCTCAGCTGGCCAGGGAACGTCTTGGGATTCCCTCGGAGGAGCTGGCCCAAGTGGCTGGGGAGAGGGAAGTCTGGGCCTCTCTGCTTAGGCTGCTGCCCCCACGACCTGACCCTGGATTAGCAGATGAAAATGGATGGATGGACTTTCGTCTTCTCCGACAGAGTATGGCAGACTGCCCAGTTGACTGACATCCTTAGCAGTGAGTGCATCATGTTGTTCATTGTCCAATAGCATGTGGAGACAGTAAAAACAACCATAGATTCCACCCCACAACTGAGCTCTCTCTATGGGTCGTGGCCAGACTACATATTCCCATATATAGGATTGCTTGCCAGGCTAGTAAATTATTAATCATTTTAAGTTGGCTTCTGTTTACCAACTGCTATTTCAAAAGGCAGAACTAATCATGTCACAGTATTTTTGGGAATAAGCAATAAAATAATCAGAGGTGGAGTATATCCTGATCCAGTGCTGATCATCAATTAAAATAAGCATATTTACATGAAGGATAGTATATATAACTGCCTAGTTATATTATAAAGCCATTTGGTGTTACATATTAATAAATAACTGATCTATAAAGTATTTATTTGCCAATTACAAGGGGATCCTTTTTGTAAACTGGTACCAAAATTGCTAACAGCAGCAAAACACTGACAGCACAACGTAAACAATGTATTATATTGATATATGAAGCTTACCATGTGTGACAGCTGTCACACCTCAGAAGAAGGGCTGTCTGGTAATGTTTGTATGTTAGCTGAGGGCTAGCAACAAATACCTGATTAAACAAGCTAATAATGTAACTATAATATCATTATTAATGGGTTTTGTAAGCGATATATCTAACAGATGTGAACCTAACCACGTAACTGAACGTTAGCAGCACTGTTCTGACGTTAGCATGTCGACAGTGTTGACAACTGCCTTCGACAGAAAGTAGCTGAGGTTCACCCAGAAAGTCACCCAGATGTCGCCAGATGACGTCATACGCTAATTTGCATATCGATGACGTCATCACGTCACATTGGCGTTAATTTCCCCCTCAACATTTAAAATTTATATATATATATATATATATATATATATATATATACAGTGTGTTTCAGATTATTAACCCAGCATTAGATCGTCTAAATCAGCCACTGTTTAGCCAGAGAACCCATCCGGTTCATCTCTTACAACCTTCTGATGTGTCTGAGCTTTTTTTTATCAGGGCTAATGTTAAAAAAAATCCTCACCAGGTGCACCTTGATGAGATAAATAAGCGCAGCACACTGTTCCAGAATATTAACCCAGCCTTAGATAGTCTAAATCAGCCACTGTTTAGCCAGAAAACCGGTTCAGTTCATCTCTTCCGAGGCCGGAAAAGAGCAGCCCCTGGTAAATGGGCCTTTTGACCCCGCAGGCCCTCAACAGGTGCACCTAATTAGGCCTTTGTTTGTCCAGACGGAGCAGCTAGCATCATTTCAGCCGGATTCCTTCGACAGCATGGGGCGAAACAAGGACCTTTCGGCCGGAGAAAAGAACCAGATTGTGGAGTACCTTGGCCAAGGTTTGTCCAGCACCGAAATTGCCAAAAGAATTCGGCGATATCCCCGGACTGTCGCCCGGTTTGTCTCCGACTCCCAGCACCGTCGGACACGCTCGGACAAAGGCAGACTGCGGTGTGTTTTGGCGTGTAAACTGGATCAGCTCAAGCTAGCAGCTTCGCAGATGGAGCTAGCTACCAGTAAGCAGGTCTTCCAACGTGCGGGTGTCACTGTAGCCTCCCGGTCATCGAGGTGTCGGATTCTCCGGATGCTAGGACGCTGGAGGAAACCACAAATCCAGCCTCCACTCACGGACAGCCAGAAGCAGAGACGTCTCAGGTGGGCCAGTGACTACATGAAGACAGACTTTTCTCGTGTTTTCTTCACGGATGAATGCAGAGCAACTCTGGATGGTCCGNGTGTCCATATATGTTCTTGGCACCAGAATACCGTAAGACGCAGCTTGATGATCAATTTTGTTGTCGTCTTATCTGATCTGTGCCCACATGTCTTGGACACTCGGGTGAAGAGAAGGGCGGAGCTGTCAACTGACCACTACCTGGTGGTGAATTGGCCTAGATGGTGGGGGAGGATGCTGGTCAGACCTGGCAGGCCCAAAAGTCTGGCAAGAGTCTCCTGTCAGAAGGAGCTTCAATTACCACCTCCGACAGAACTTTCAAAATGTTCCGGGGAAGACCCCTAAGGGGTACTTCGGGAGTATGGGGTACCAGGCCCTTTGACACGGGTTGTTAGGTCCCTGTATGACCAGTGTCAGAGCTTGGTCCACATTGCTGGCAGTAAGTCGGGCTTGTTCCCCGTGAGAATTGGACTCCGCCAAGGCTGCCCTCACCGATTCTGTTCATAACTTTTATGGACAGGATTTCTAGGTGCAGCCAAGGTGGTGAGGGGATCTGTTTTGGTGGCCTGAGGATCAGGTCTCTGCTTTTTGTAGATGATGTGGTCCTGTTGGCTTCAGCAGAACATGATCTCCAGTTTTCGCTGGAGCGGTTCGCAGCCGAGTGTGATGCAGCTGGGATGATAATTAGTTCCTCTAAATCTGAGACCAAGTTGGAAAAGGGTAGAATTCATTTTACAGGTCAGGGACGAGGTCCTGCCCCAAGTGGAGGAGTTCAAGTATCTCAGGGTCTTGTTCATGAGTGAGGGAAAGATGGAGCATGAGATCGATGGATGGATTGGTGCTGCGTCTGCAGTGATGCGGGCGGTGTACCGATCTGTCGTGGTGAAGAGATTTACCAGTCGATCTATGTTCCCTCATCTATGGTCACAAGCTTTGGGTAGTGACCAAGAGAATGAGATTGCAGATACAAGCAGCTGAAATGAATTTTCTCCTCAGGGTGTCTGGGCTCGGTCATCTGGGAGGGGCTCGGAGTAGATCCGCTGCTCCTCCGCACCGAAAAGAGCCAGTTAAGGTGGCTCTGGCATCTGGTTAGGATGCCTCCTGGATGCCTCCCTGGTGAGGTTTTTCAGGCATGTCCAACTGGGAGGAGACCTAAAGGAAGACCCAGGACACACTGGAGGGACTATGTTTCTCAGCTGGCCAGGGAACGTCTTGGGATTCCCTCGGAGGAGCTGGCCCAAGTGGCTGGGGAGAGGGAAGTCTGGGCCTCTCTGCTTAGGCTGCTGCCCCCACGACCTGACCCTGGATTAGCAGATGAAAATGGATGGATGGACTTTCGTCTTCTCCGACAGAGTATGGCAGACTGCCCAGTTGACTGACATCCTTAGCAGTGAGTGCATCATGTTGTTCATTGTCCAATAGCATGTGGAGACAGTAAAAACAACCATAGATTCCACCCCACAACTGAGCTCTCTCTATGGGTCGTGGCCAGACTACATATTCCCATATATAGGATTGCTTGCCAGGCTAGTAAATTATTAATCATTTTAAGTTGGCTTCTGTTTACCAACTGCTATTTCAAAAGGCAGAACTAATCATGTCACAGTATTTTTGGGAATAAGCAATAAAATAATCAGAGGTGGAGTATATCCTGATCCAGTGCTGATCATCAATTAAAATAAGCATATTTACATGAAGGATAGTAAATATAACTGCCTAGTTATATTATAAAGCCATTTGGTGTTACATATTAATAAATAACTGATCTATAAAGTATTTATTCGCCAATTACAAGGGGATCCTTTTTGTAAACTGGTACCAAAATGCTAACAGCAGCAAAACACTGACAGCACAACGTAAACAATGTATTATATTGATATATGAAGCTTACCATGTCTAGCTGAGGGCTAGCAACAAATACCTGATTAAACAAGCTAATAATGTAACTATAATATCATTATTAATGGGTTTTGTAAGCGATATATCTAACAGATGTGAACCTAACCACGTAACTGAACGTTAGCAGCACTGTTCTGACGTTAGCATGTCGATGCTAATATGCTAACGTCAAAATCACTAACGTTTGAACTCATTTTCTTTATAATAACTCATCTTCCTTATGATAACTATTTCTGTTAATAAGAAAATAAGATTAAAAGTTACCAAATACGTCCGCCTCGTTAGTTCCCTGCTCTTTTCCGGTGCGTCGAGAAGTGAAGGCAGTCAGTACCCGGATGTGGGATCACCACTGTCGCTCCCAGCAGAAATGATCAGGGATAAGATGGGGTGATAACAACCTACTGGCCTCCTAGGAGGTACAGAATGGACATACTGGGTCCATTCAATGGGGATGATTACGGAAGATAACGTCCATTCAATGGGATGATAACATTCGAAGCGGGTGATTGGTGATGGTTGCCCTCCTGGAAGGTTCTCCTCTCTCCAGGAAGGCTGGAGCTCTGACAGAGTGACCATTGGGTTCTTGGTCCCTTTACATGACTAAGGCCCTTCTCCCCCAATGACATGGTTTAGATGGCTGGCCAGCTCTACGAACAGTCCTGATGGGTTTCAAAATGTTGGACTTATGGAAGATGGAGGCCACTGTGCCCACTGAGCTTAGATGCCCTATCTCATTTAATCCAACCTCCAAACCATCTTCTTCCACAAGATTTTCTGTTAGATCTCGTGGGACCCATGGGATCCTGAACTCTTAGCAGGGCTTAGCAGGACTCTACATTGACATGTCAACTATATACAGTACACACACACACACACACACACACACACACACACACACACACATATATATACTATATGCACACACACTTCTCTTCTGCTTTTTGAAAGGTGCAGACGCTTTTATCTTCACTCCCGCTCTGGATCTCCTCAAGGCTTTGTCCTGTCTCTGCACTTCACTTCTCTGCATTTCTACTGAAGACTTCAACTTTTATAAAATTATGGATATGGTGGTCTATGACTGAAATTGAACATTTTTTTCCACATTAAGAACGGAGAAGGGAGCTCCCTTGTGTTCAGACAGAACGCACCTGGTTGGATACATTTTGGATTGCTGGAAGGAGTGGAATATTATGTGTCTTTCTGTGCTTTCCGTGGTGGACTCATGCCTGAATACAGATGCAGATGCTATTAGATCTGAGTTCAGCTTTTGACACTGTTGACCATAGCATACTTATAGACAGGCTACATATTTGGGTTGGTCTCTCAGGAACAGTGCTGTGCTGGTTTAGATCATATCTAGAGGATAGGCGTTATTTTTGTTTCGATCTGCACTTTAGAGTCCATTTGGAGTCCCACATGGGTCCATTCTCGGACCACTTCTGATTAATTTGTATAAGCTTCCTCTGGGTCAAATGTTTTGAGAAAATAATGTGTCCTCTCATAGCTTTGAAGATGACGCTCAGATATACAGATATCTGTCTCTCCTGGTGATTCTGCTTTTATTTATTCATTATGTTTCCACCTTGTACATAAATTGATGCATCAAAATTTTCTCCATTTAAATGAGGACAAAACAGAAATAATCTTGTTTGGAAACAAAGCGAGACGATCAGAACTAAACACCGACTTACAATCTACAACTCTTAATACAGCAATGCAAGTTAAATATCTTGGTGTAACGATGGACAGCGATCTTGATTTTAGTGAACATATTATTAAACATCTAAAATCCAAGATTTTCTGTCCCATCAAGACCTTGAAGAACTTATACATGCCTTTATCTCCTGTACGGTTGATTGTTGTAATGCTCTTTTCACTGGAATTCCTAAAAAGCCCATTAGACAGCTCCAACTTGTTCAAAACGCAGCAGCTAGGGTGCTGACTAAAAAAAGGGATCATATAACACCAATTGTCAGGACTTTGCATTGGCTTCAGTATAGAATTGATTTCAAAACTCTACTAATTGTGTACAAGTCATTAAATGGGCTGGGCCCTAGTTACATCTTGGATATGTTTGAGGTATATAATCCTGGTAGGTCCCTTAGAACTGCAGAGTTTTGCCAGCTGGTGGTGAAAAGAACTAAAACTTAACACAGTGAAATAGCGTTTTCAGCCTATGCTGCCAAATACTGGAACCAACCAGTTCAGTGGCCTAGTGGTTTGAGTGTCCGCCTTGAGACTGGGAGATCGGGGTTCAAATCCCAGTCGGGTCATACCAAAGACTTTGAAAAAATGGGACCCAATATCTCCCTGCTTGACATTCAGCATTAAGGGGTTGGATTGGGGGTTAAACCACTAAATGATTCCCGAGCGCAGCTGTGTCCGCAGCTCACCGCTCCCCCAGGGGATGGGTCAAATGCGGAGAACAAATTTCACACACACCAAGGCCGTATCTACCATTGAGGACACCGAGGTCGGGACCTCGGTATTTTTCTGCAGAATATTTTTAAAAAATGATCTCAACCAGCCTATGACGGGGGAGGTGCTACAACAACGCGAGGCAGCCGAACTTAATGTTTATGATCATAGCCGTGGGAACATATTTTCAGCGGGGGTGCTGATAAAAAAAAAAAGCTCAGCTGCGCTCAACTGCAGCCTACATGTAGTATACGCATTGATACGAGTCTCATTATTAGAAAGAAGACAGCCTCCAACAGTCTTGAAGCGCTGCTTATAAACCTACGACTCCTGTCTGCAGCTGACCAATGAAAACACACCTTTGGGACGCAGCAGCAGCAAGACTCCGCCTCTCTGAGTTTCCGTTTCAATTTATGGTTAAAATGCGGATTAAAAACTACACACCAGTTTTTATTATTGTTATTAGCCCAAATAAAACCAGAGTTATACTAAAATAACTAAGAATGGGTTCAGTAGCGTTTTGTTGCTGAGGGAGAGGATGGCTGCGTGATCTGACAGCAGGTGTCAAAAGGTGCGCTGATGCGCTGTCACGGAGCGGAGAAAACACTGAGACAGACATTTATGGAAAAACTTTAGATATTGGAGCAATCTGTGACAGATAGATAGTTACTTCTCTGTAGTTTAGTGTTTTTTTAAGTATAAAGGAGGATGAGAAGGATGGATGTCCAGCAGACAGATCAGCTTCAAAACTCCGTCACAAGCCCAGGGCTGTGTGCTTCCTAAAGTCCACAGTAACCTTCACTGTCTTCTGGGTGTTTAGCACCAGGTTGTTGTGGCTGCACCAGGATACTAACGCCCACTTTCTCTGAGTTGCAGGCAGAGTGGTTGATTTCAAGCTGCCGCCATGTTCTGTCATGTGTTCTGTCCACAAAGACACACTTAAAGCCACATTTCGCAACTTTTACACTTTAAAATAATGTTTTTTGTAAAGTTTTGGTGGCATACTATCATCTATTATGTTCATTTTCAATCCAATCCAATCCAATCATTTCTACTTATACACAGCCGAGGCTAACCAAAGTGCTGTACAGTAAAAATAACAAGCATACACAGTGAAACCAACATACAACACAGGAAATGATAAGAGTAGTCAGATGACCACTACCAAATCAACAATAAAAAGTAAAAACATAATAAAAGGTGAACTAGGCCAAATTAAAAGCTAGTGAATAAAAATAAGCCTTCAAGCGTGACTTAAAATCAGGGAGAGGGGCCATTCTCACTGCCAAAGGGAGTTGGTTCCAGAGATG
>SSNS01000031.1:3391243-3396243 GCA_006937985.1 Aphyosemion australe | reverse complement strand
TTCCAACAAAACCACTGAGCTGCATCCTACATACTAATATATTTCTGTAGAGATGACAACATTCACCTTCCATTCAGAGGAGCCTTTCACCCATCTATCTCAATTTCCTGTGGCAGTAAACCTTAAAATTCAGTTCTATAATCTTCTGGGTTTTATTCTTTCATGCTGAACTTTTTAACAGATGCCCTTCAAATATTCAAATCGGCTCCAGTCTTAATGAAGACAGAAGAATTTCCCTTGGGTATTGACAGCAGCGCTCCAATCTGACTGTAATTCATATTTTCTTTGTATCTATGCAAATGTTTGTTTGGTTAGAAAGTGGTTTAAAGTCTGATTGTGTTTCTTCCTCTTTTAAAAGAATGACATTAGGAAATAAAAAGGCAACCATTAAAACACCAGAAACATTTTTTTTTATATTTATGAAAAAGGTGGTTTACATTCACATAGCCCTATGAGTATGTCAAATACAAGAATGCAGAAAACAGCAGCTGACTTCTGTCACCATTTGTAATGGGCGGTTTAAACAATATAGCGAAGAAACAGAGGCGTACAGATTTTGACTTGATGTCATCAAGCTGCATTGGTCAAAAGCATGGTGGTGGCTGCAAGCCTGGAGCGGGTAGAGGAGGTGCTTGTAAAGAAGACCAGTGCAATGTCGGTTTTATGGACCTGGTTTGGGTTTCAGGAGTCGGATGTTGGGCAAAAAAACATCCTCAGTAAAATATGTCGGGTAACAGTAATATTGAAAAAAGGGAATACTAGTAATTTGTTTGATCACATTTTTGCTTTTATATTTTTCACTTGAGTTCAAGCAATTTTATCTCATTTAGCTTGTATTTTATTCAAATTATTTTTATCTTTCATCACGTTATAATAGTTTTTGCATTGTTAGGAAAATGATTCATGAAATACATAAGAAATTACTTGAAAGGTTTTGCATTTTTTAAAATAAGTTTTGCACAGTAGATGTAATCTGAATTTTATTCTATAAGTTTTTTTATTCTTAGTCTTTGTTCTGCTACAATGTGCCTGTATGTGAGATGTTCAATTTGACACTTCTAATTGAAAAATAATATATGATCATAAATATCGTTTCTGCACATGCTTCAGATTTTATTGCAATATAGATGATTCTAATCAGTGACTCTGACTTTTTCATGCAGGCTGAACATGAAAATAGTCTCCTCCACCTATCTCCTGCTTTAGCTTCTGATAGAAAATAGACGGTGAAACTCTAGGATTAGAAAATCCTGACAGATCTACGTCACACTGTCACTTAACATTCATGGACTCACCCATCTTGACTCACGACGGGGAAGGCTGTTGTTGGTTTAGCGTCCAGGAAACAGCAGAGAACGTCTGGGCTAGTAGAAGCTAACCGTTAGCATTAGCAACTCCACCACACAGCAGAACTCCTCCAGGCTTGTGTTATTTGTGGAGATAAAACATCAACGTTGCAGAGCAAACAGAGTCAGTGGTAGAGTCGTGTTGATGTTAGCCAATCAGAGGAGAGATGTCCAAATATCAGGAAATAAGACTCCAGATTCTGTCATCTGAAGCACTTTCTTCTTCAGCTGAATTCTACTTCCTGATTCCAGCTCAATAGCCTAGTGGTATGAGTGTCTGGGATCCAATGCCTTCCTGCTTGACACTCAGCATTAAGGGGTTGGATTGTGGGGTTAAACCACCAAATAGTTCCCAAGCGTGGCCGTGTCTGCAGCTCACCGCTCCCCCAGGGGATGGGTCAAATGCAGAGACACATTTCACCACACATCAGTGTGTGTGACAGATAATGAGACTTTAATCTTTAACCTTTAATCTGATACAGGCAAAACTGAGCTTTTTTCCCCCAGAGAATGACTTGCAAGGCATTCATTCCTACTAGAGACCACTGCAAATGTATTGATTAAACGAGTGTTCAACACCTTTAAACCAAATATTTGGGACTCCATCCATTCATTCTCTTCCGCTTATTCGGAGTCGGGTCACGGGGGCAGCAGACTAAGCAGAGAGGCCCAGACTTCACTCTCTCCAGCCACTTGGGCCAGCTCCTCCAGGGAAATCTCAACGTGTTCTCTGGCCAGCCGAGAGACATAGTCCCTTCAGCGTGTCCTGGGGCTTCCTTTGGCGTCCAGGAGGAATCCTAACTAGACGCCCGAGCCACCTTAACTGGCTCCTCTCGATACGGAGGAGCAGCAGATGTACTCTGATCAGGGCGATGGTGGCAGAGGAGTTAAGTGGCAGCCTTGCAATCGGAAGGTCGCAGGCTCGCGACCCGCTCAGTCTGTCACTGTTGTTGTGTCCTTGGGCAAGACACTTAACCCGCCTTGCCTGCTGGTGGTGGTCGGAGGGACCGGTGGCGCCAGTGTACGGCAGGCCTCGCCTCTGTCAGTGCGCCCCAGGGCAGCTGTAGCTACAATGTAGCTCATCTCCACTAGCGTGTGAATGGGTGGATGACTGATTGTGTTGTGAAGCACCTTGGGTGGTTGTAGAACCCTAAGAAGTCGCTTTATAAATACAGACCATTTACCATTTACTCCGAGCCCCTCCTGGATGACCGAGCTTCTCACCCTATCTCTAAGGGAGAGCCCAGACACCCTGCGGAAAAACTCATTTTGGCCGCTTGTATCCATGATCTCTTTCTTTCGGTCACTACCCAAAGCTCGTGACCATAGGTGAGGGTAGGAACGTAGATCGACCGGTAAATCGAGAGCTTCGTCTTCTGGCTCAGCTCCCTCTTCACCACGACAGACCGGTACAACGCCCACATCACTGCAGACGCAGCACCAATCCACCTGTCGATCTCACGCTCCACCCTTCCCTCACTCGTGAACAAGACCCCGAGATACTTAAACTCCTCCACTTGGGGCAGGACCTCGCCCCTGACCTGAAGAAGGCATTCTACCCTTTTCCGACTCAAGACCATGGTCTCGGATTTAGAGGAGCTGATTCTCATCCCAGCTGCTTCACACTCGGCTGCGAAATGCTTCATCGAAAGCTGGAAATCCTGGTTTCATGAAGCCAACAGGACCATCATCTGCAAAAAGCAGAGACCTGATCCTTAGGCCACCAAAACGGATCCCCTCACATCCTTGACTGCACCCAGAAATCCTGTCCATAAAAGTTATGAACAGAATCGGTGACAAAGGGCAGCCTTGGTGGAGTCCAACTCTCACCGGAAACGAGCCCGATTTACTGCCGGCAATGCGGACCAAGCTCTGACACTGGTTGTAGAGGGACCCAACAGCCTGTATCAAGGTGCCTGGTACCCTCTCCCCCTGAGCCTGAGACCAGTGGACTCAGTGGTCTCCTATAAAGTGCAGCTGAAAACTCACCTGTTCATGTGGCTTTTGAGTGACCTCCTGTTGTTTCTTCTTTGCTACCTTCTCTTCATTTTGCTCTGTCTACCATTTCTGCCTTTCCCATGACCCACTGATTACCCTTTTCTTATTAATTTTCCTTTTGCCGTTTTTTTTCACATCCTTTTTTAATCACAATTTTTACTTTTACTTTTCCCTTTTTTGATATTTTTAATATTTTTTTAAATTTTATTTTACTTTTTGTTTTTGTGAAGCGCCTCGTGATTTTTTTCTTGAGCGGCGCTATATAAAAGATCGTTTCTTCTTCTTCTTCTTCAATATTCCCAGAGTACCCCCCACAGGGCCCCCCGAGGGACACAGTTGAACTCCTTCTCCAAATCCACAAAACACATGTAGATTGGTTGGGCGAACTCCCACGAACCCCCCAGGACCCCCCCAAGGGTATAGAGCTGGTCCAGTGGTCCACGGCCAGGACGAAAACCACATTGCTCCTCCTGAATCTGAGGTTCAACTATTTGATGGACCCTCCTCTCCAGAACCCCTGAATAGACCTTACCAGGGAGGCTCAGGAGTGTGATCCCCCTGTAGTTGGAACACACCCTGTGGTCCCCCTTTTTAAATAGGGGGACCATCACCCCGGTCTGCCAATGTTGTCCACGCGATATTGCAGAGCTGCGTCAACCAACACAGCCCCACAACATCCAGAGCCTTAAGGAAATCCCTTGGGTCTGCCAGGTCTGACTATCATGTAATACCCCACCATCAAAGCCAACTCACCACCAGGTAGTGGTCAATTGACAGCTCTGCCCCTCTCTTCACCCAAGTGTCCAAGACATGCAGCCGCAGATCAAATAAAACGACAACAAAATCGATCATCGAGCTGCGGCCTAAGGTATCCAGGTGCCAAGAGCAAATATGGACACCTTTATGCTTGAACATGGTGTTCATTATAGACAATCCATGACGAGCACAGAAGTCCAATAACAAAACACCACTCGGGTTCAGATCAGGAGGGCAGTTCCTCCCAACCACACCCCTCCAGGACTCACTGTCGTTTCCCACATGAGCATTGAAGTCGCCCAGCAGAATGAGGGAGGTACCGCAATGTACAGGCACCAAGATGGGGGGCAAGAAGTATGCCCACCCCTGCTCGGCGCCTCTCAGTGGGAGCAACTCCAGAGTGGTAGAGAGTCCAACCCCTCTCAAGGAACCTGGTTCCAGAGCCAGAGCCATGCGTTGAGGTGAGTCCAACTATATCTAGTCGGAACCTCTCAACCTCACACACAAACTCCGGCTCTTTCCCCACCAGAGAGGTGACATTCCATGTACCTAGAGCCAGCTTCTGTATTCCTTCCAGATCATCATGGAGGCACTAGGGTTGCCAGATGTCTCGCTTCATGCAAGACAGTCCAAAATCTTTGTGTGTGTGTGTGTGGTGTGTGTGTGTGTTTGTGTGTTGTGTGTGCACGCGTGTGTGTGTGATGTGTGTGTGCGTGTGTGTGTGTGTGATGTGTGTATGTGTTTGTGTGTGTGTGTGTTATGTGTGTGCGTGCGTGTGTGTGTGTGTGTGTGTGTGCGTGTTTGTGTGTGTGTGCGCGCGCGTGTGTGTGTGTGATGTGTGTACGCGTGTGTGCGTGTGTTTGTCTTTGCTACATAGAGGGGACCAACACCTGACAGCCC
>SSNS01000031.1:3345651-3365774 GCA_006937985.1 Aphyosemion australe | reverse complement strand
CAAAGATTTTCTCTTTTATGCTTTATGTCTCTTTTTTTTTTTTTCTCGATTGACGCTAAAAGATCTCAAAAACAAAATTTCATGTCCCGTCCCTTAACATTTGAAGAACTGCAGACATTAGCCTCTTTAATAAAACAATGCCGCCAGTTCATCTGGGAGCCGAAGGTCGTTTATAAGAGCTCAGACCGTGGCGGTAATGTGGCGCAGTCGTGTCCTTTTTATAAAAGATTACGCAATGGCGGCATAAAGGAGGTATGGGGGCGGTCTCTGCGCGGTCACAGACTTCCGTGTATCTTGGACATAACTTACTTTTTATTGCGATCAAAGCCGCGGTCGTTATGTTTTTTTCACAAGCAGCTACAGGTGTGTCCTCCACCGTTCCTCTGAGCTGTCAGATGATCTGAGCTGCAGATCTAACGGAGAGAAGCTCCCGGAGCACCGCAACGCTCCAGTTTATCATCTCAGCTGGTTCTGTTTACAAAACTAAACTTATGCCCGTGTTTACTTTCATTTTCAATATAGCTGCCGGCCGGAGCTCGGCATTAATTCATCACGTGATCATGACACCTCCCTCTGTTGCGCCAAGGTTTAATGTGAGTTTATAAGACCAGCAAAGCCGCAATATTACCGCAATATTACTATCAAGCGTGGCGGCACGAATGCCGCAAAATTCCCTCAACGTCATGCCGCCATGGCGCGTTCATAAGAAACACGTTGCGGTAATATTACGCTGATTTGCCAGCATGAAGTGTCTTGTGTCTGGTTCCATAGTGTAGTGGTCATCACATCTGCTTCACACGCAGAAGGTCCTGGTTTGTGTCGGTTTAGCTCAGTGATTACTTCTAAGAAAAGATTGGTTCTTCTCTGAAATCAGATAAGATCATCCTTTACTCATTCTGCAAAGCAAACCTTGGTCAAAATGACAATCCTTCCCATCTTAGATTACGGTGACATCATTTATAGGACTGCTTCCAAAAACCTTCATAAACTTGATGTCATTTATCACTCAGCAATCCGTTTGGTCACTGGTGCTCCTTTCACTACTCATCATTGTGATCTGTACTCACGCGTTAACTCACTCCATTCCCGCAGGTTGTTACATTGGTATCAATTTATATACAAAACAATCATCGGTAGAACACCGTCATATCTTCGCTCATTACTCATCACTTCCAACAACCAGCGCAATTTACGTTCCAGTAACCTAATCTCTATGGTTATTCCCAAAGCTCGCACCTCCTTTGGCCGCTCCTCATTCCAGTTTGCTGCTCCCAATGACTGGAATGAACTGCAAAAATCACTAAAGCTCACTACCTACGTTCCATTATCTACCTTCAATAATTCATTGCAATCAATAGTTTCTGATCAATGTGCGTGCTGCTGAGTCCTTAGAGATTGTTCTAAGTCTGTTTTGATGACTTGTACATATTATATATGAGAACAGTCCTTTGTTTTTATGTCTACCTGTTTTATCTCATCTGTTTTTTATCTTATCTGTTTGTGTAAAGCTAACTATGTGTCTGTTGCTGCTGCCTCTTGGCCAGATCGTCGTCGAGTTCTCAATCCACTCATCTGGATAAATAAAGGTTAAATAAAATTAAAAAAATAAAATAAATCATAAAAATGGCTATTGCTAGTCAGAGATGCAACAACAAGGAAGAGAGGTGCATGGGGGGGGCCAAAAACAACACGAAGGGCCATCTCACATTTACCTAAAAACCATCTCGATGATCCATTAAAGAAACAATTCTGATGAATGAGTGTAAAAGTCAAACATGGTGGTGGTAGTGTCATGGTCTGGGACTGCTTTGCTGCTTCAGGACCTGGACCAATCACTGCAGGCCTGTTTCCACTATCGCTGTGTTTCTCATTTAGTGGGGTTTAGAGGGGTTGTCAGGGGCACGATAGGCAGTAGAATTCGTTATTTTTAGTATCTTTTTTGAATTCTGGAACGCTAAACCACCCCCAGTCACTAGGCGGCAGCAGCACTCAGACTAAACAACAGGCTGCCTGTTTAATCCAGCAGAAGAAGCAGCGTATAAAGACAGGATCACGGAGTGAGTGACGGTTGTCGGCAGAAAAATACGCGAAAATAAGATGAAACCTCCAAAAAAATGTACATTCCCTAGGGGGCGTAATTGAGAAACGCTGGATAATTTGACTGGACCTCTGTGGTATGTGCTTGTCTCCATCTAACTGGGCTGGCCCAAAAGGACCATATTCTGGACCATTTTAGGAACCCAGTAAGTACCAGAAGTGTGGTACATTGTTGGAAATGGCCCGGTACAGTTGCTAGGCGGGACTTGCGGTTAACTCATGCTGATTGGTTGGGTCTCAGTGGGAAATGATGTCGTCAGACGTCACTTAACCACCGGCATTTGTGAAATTGAAAGAGCTGCTGGTGAAGCAGAATGGAAGGAAAAGAAATAAGCAGCGCTGCTTTAAAATCACCGTTTCTAAACTCTCAACCTGAAAAGCCAAAATATACACTGCTTTGTAGTCTCCTACAGAGCGCCATGATAAACCATGCTTCCCCTGGTCATTAACAGTTGAACAACTGCTCTCCTCATCCCCTGAATGAATTAAATTATTTTACAGAAAAAACCTTTTTAATGTTATTAATGTCCATGGATGTCTTTTAGTGCTGACATCTTAGCAAAGTCCTGAAAAAGGATGATAACGGAGTTGTCGTATTCTCCCTGACACCTTCCACCTCCCAGAATTTTCCCAGAACTCCTACTCTGTGGTGGCAACGCGTAGCTTCAGAAGACAGGATCTGGAGTCTTACTTCCTGATATGTGGACATCTCTTCTCTGATTGGCTAACAGCAACACGACTCTACCACTGACTCCAACATTGATGTTTTATCTCCACAAATAACACAAGCCTGGAGGAGTTCTGCTGTGTGGTGGAGTTGCTAATGCTAACGGTTAGCTTCTACTAGCCCAGACGTTCTCTGCTGTTTCCTGGACGCTAAACCAACAACAGCCTTCCCCGTTGTGAGTCCAGATGGGTGAGTCCATGAATGTTAAGTGACAGTGTGACGTAGATCTGTCAGGATTTTCTAATCATAGAGTTTCTATCAGAAGCTAATGCAGGAAATAGGGGTAGAAGACTATTTTCACATTCGTCCTGCATGCTAAACTCAGAGTGACTGATCATTTTGGCTCCTGATAGGTGCTATGTCATTAAAATTTTTGCATGCTAAACTTACTTAGTCATTTCAAATTGTGTTTATCTGGTTGCTAATTAAAGCTAAAGCATCCGGCATGCGGAGCACAGTGATCCCACCCTGCTGCGCAAATTAAAACATCTTCAAAGAAAGTTTTTCACAGCGTCTGTCAGGTTTAGTCAGCAGGAGCACTTCGGATTTCAAAGGCAACATGAAAATCTGTTAGGAATAGAGAGCTGCCAAAGGAATGCAGCAGCGCTTCTGTGATTAAACGTCATCAAACGGTGATATTTAAAAAACAATAAACCTGTGATTTAAAGCAGGTCAGGGATCGGTATAAACACACCCACGATGAGCGGGAATTCCACACAATCCTGGTCGATCCGGGAGTTCAGCCTTCCTTCTGCAAGTATGAAAACATCGCCACCAAAGCTGGTTGTTAAGCACATCTCTCATTTTGTGCAACAACTCAGCAGAGAGAAGAGATTCATGGGGGTTAATTGGGACTGGGGACACACACACACACACACACACACACACACACCAACCACCAAATCCTCTTAGCTTTATAATGAAGGATGTGGAGATGTGTGGAGAAGAAGAAGAAGCGAGGGAAACATGGTGAAAGAAGAGCTCAGGGACGAGGAGGAGGAGTAAGGGGGGAGGATGAAGGGGGAGGATGAGGGAAAACAGAGATGCAGGTCAAGATAAAAGGATAAACACAGGGACAGGAAGAGAGAAAGGGAGTGATGCTGTGATGGAAGGAACAGAGAAATTGGAGCCGGAGGAAAAAGTTGAAGGGGTGACAGGAGTGGATTGTACAATAACAATGCTTCGTTACCATGGAAACAAACATTTTTTCCATCAGTCAGAGACGCGAGGAAGTAACCTGCTTGTTAAACCTCCTTTGCCATCTTGTTAAGCTGTTGTGTTTGTGCGAGCAACGCAACGTTTGCAGTCGAGGCGTTTCCTAATGAAACACCGTCTGGCTTTGTTCCTTTTCAGTGTTTTATGTCCTCCTTTTTAGATTTTTGTCATTAACATCTTCCTTAAACTATCAAATCAGCATCCAAGAGACTCGTTGAATGTGCAAAGAACACAGTTAAGGTCTCGTGGCAGAATAAAGCATCTTCATTTATCAAAGCAAATTCTTTTTCTCTGGAGAAATTCTCAAAGTTTGTCAAAAATCAACGAAAGGAGTTGAGGAGTTTGTGTTGTTTCAGATCAAATGAAACAACTCAAACACACACACACACACACACACACACACACTTCTGAGAAAGTTGCATCGTCTTACACTCCTCCCCAGGAGGCTTATTAGAACTTGTTCTTAAACACTGTTCCCACACACGACACAAACAGATGGTGCATGTGGCCAACTTTTTATCCAAAGTAAATAAATAAATAACAGTTCATGTTGTGGAGAAAACGGAAAGGTTAAAGCATCATACAAAAACAAATTAGACAAAAATCTTCTCAAACGGCTCCTAAATTGGACCGACTCCACATGAAGCAGGTGTAGAGACCCGACGTGCTTCAGTGTCACAACAAAGGTCACTTGTTTGCAGGCAGATTGTTGAATGATGGAGCGGACTGACATCATCTAAAGGCGGTGGGATTTTTATCACAAATATTATCTATTCTATAAGAAAAAGAAGTGTTTCTGTTCCCTCGAGGGAGCTCAGACGGAGCGTTCAAATCAGGTCAGGTCCTATCTCGCAAATGCATCCGTGCATGCTAATTTGGAAAATCGTTTTTTCAGCAGGAATCCTTGTCAACAAAAAGATCTAAATGCTGCACCTGATGATCTGAAAAGATGATTCGACGGCCGAAAATTCAAACCAACAAACATCTGCAGGGCGTTCAACCGTCTTCAGACTGTGTGGGAATTTTCGTTGGCATAAGAATAAAAAAAAACATATTTTTTCCTCACACTTCTCTTCCTCATTAATGTGGAGAACTAGCTAGCTTCATAAAGCCAGTTTAGTGAATAAACTACAAGTACAATGAATATTAGTTTTACTGCTGAGATTAATTAGAATTAAAGCAAAGGTTCACTGAGAAACATGTAAAATATGGGGAGAAAAAAGTCTCAAAAGATTTGAGCGTGTGTAACTAGATCTGTAACTATCTGTGTGTGTAACTAGATCTGTAACTAGATCTGTGTATGTAACTAGATCTGTGACTAGATCTGTGAGTGTGTGTAACTAGATCTGTGTGTGTAACTAGGTCTGTGCGTGTAACTAGGTGTGTGCGTGTGTAACTAGATCTGTAACTAGATCTGTGTGTGTAACTAGATCTCTGTGTGTGTAACTAGGTCTGTGCGTGTGTAACTAGATCTGTGTGTTTAACTAGGTCTGTGCGTGTGTAACTAGATCTGTGTGTTTAACTAGGTCTGTGCGTGTGTAACTAGATCTCTGTGTGTGTAACTAGGTATGTGCGTGTGTAACTAGATCTGTGTGTTTAACTAGGTCTGTGCGTGTGTAACTAGATCTGTGTGTGTGTAACTAGATCTGTGCGTGTGTAACTAGATCTGTGTGTTTAACTAGGTCTGTGCGTGTGTAACTAGATCTCTGTGTGTGTAACTAGATCTGTGTGTTTAACTAGGTCTGTGCGTGTGTAACTAGATCTGTGTGTGTGTGTAACTAGATCTGTGTGTGTGTAACTAGATCTGTAACTAGATCTGTGTGTGTAACTAGATCTCTGTGTGTGTAACTAGATCTGTGCGTGTGTAACTAGATCTGTGTGTGTAACTAGATCTGTGTGTGTAACTAGGTGTGTGCGTGTGTAACTAGATCTGTGTGTGTGTGTAACTAGATCTGTGTATGTAACTAGATCTGTGTATGTAACTAGGTGTGTGCGTGTGTAACTAGATCTGTGTGTGTGTAACTAGATCTGTGTGTGTAACTAGATCTGTGTGTGTGTAACTAGATCTGTAACTAGATCTGTGTGTGTAACTAGGTGTGTGCGTGTGTAACTAGATCTGTGTGTGTGTGTAACTAGATCTGTGTGTGTGTATGTGTGTGTGTGTGTGTGTGTGTGTGTGTGTGTGTGTGTGTGTGTGTAACTAGATCTCTGTGTGTGTAACTAGATCTGTGTGTGTAACTAGCTTTGTGTGTGTAACTAGATCTGTGTGTGTGTGTGTGTGTGTGTGTGTAACTAGATCTGTGTGTGTAACTAGATCTGTGTGTGTAACTAGATCTGTAACTAGATCTGTGTGTGTAACTAGGTGTGTGCGTGTGTAACTAGATCTGTGTGTGTGTGTAACTAGATCTGTGTGTGTGTAACTAGATCTGTGTGTGTAACTAGGTCTGTGCGTGTAACTAGATCTGTGTGTGTGTGTGTGTGTAACTAGATCTCTGTGTGTGTAACTAGATCTGTGTGTTTATCTAGATCTGTGTGTGTGTAACTATATCTGTGTGTGTAACTAGATCTGTGTGTGTGTAACTAGATCTGTAACTAGATCTGTGTGTGTAACTAGATCTCTGTGTATGTAACTAGGTCTGTGCGTGTGTAACTAGATCTGTGTGTGTGTAACTAGATCTGTGTGTGTAACTAGGTCTGTGCGTGTGTAACTAGATCTGTGTGTGTGTGTGTGTGTAACTAGATCTGTGTGTGTGTAACTAGATCTGTGTGTGTCTAGATCTGTGTGTGTGTGTGTGTGTGTGTGTGTGTGTGTGTGTGTGTGTGTGTGTGTGTGTGTGTGTGTGTGTGTGTGTGTGTGTGTGTGTGTGTGTTTTCTAGATCTCTGTGTGTGTAACTAGATCTGTGTGTGTAACTAGCTTTGTGTGTGTAACTAGATCTGTGTGTTTAACTAGGTCTGTGCGTGTGTAACTAGATCTGTGTGTGTGTGTAACTAGATCTGTGCGTGTGTAACTAGATCTGTATGTGTGTGTAACTAGATCTGTGTATGTAACTAGATCTGTGTATGTAACTAGGTGTGTGCGTGTGTAACTAGATCTCTGTGTGTGTAACTAGGTATGTGCGTGTGTAACTAGATCTGTGTGTGTAACTAGGTCTGTGTGTGTGTAACTAGATCTGTTTGTGTGTGTGTGTGTGTGTGTGTGTGTGTGTGTGTGTGTGTGTGTGTGTGTGTGTGTGTGTGTGTGTGTGTGTGTGTGTGTAACTAGATCTCTGTGTGTGTAACTAGATCTGTGTGTGTAACTAGCTTTGTGTGTGTAACTAGATCTGTGTGTGTGTGTGTGTGTAACTAGATCTCTGTGTGTGTAACTAGATCTGTGTGTGTAACTAGATCTGTGTGTGTAACTAGATCTGTTTGTGTGTGTGTGTGTGTAACTAGATCTGTTTGTGTGTGTGTGTGTGTAACTAGATCTGTTTGTGTGTGTGTGTGTGTGTAACTAGATCTCTGTGTGTAACTAGATTTGTGTGTGTAACTAGATCTGTGTGTGTAATTAGATTTATGCATGTGTAACTAGGTCTGTGTGTGTCTTCTACCCCTATTTCCTGCATTAGCTGCAGACAGAAAATTGACGGGAAAACATTTGGGTCAGAAAAAACAACACAGCTCTATGTCGCAGGGACTATTTGCATTTATGGCCTTGCCCACCTTGGCTCACGAACATGGAAGACTGCATTGATTTAGCGACCAGGAGAAAGAAGAGTGCGTCTCGACCATTTAAAGCTAACAATTAGCATTAGCAACTCCACAACACTGCAGAAGACGCTTGGGCTTGTTTAATTTGTGGAGATAAAACATCAATGTTGCATTTTTTACCCAAGAAAAAGAGCAAACGAAGGTAGTAGAAGAGGTATGTTGCTGTTAGCCAATCAGAAGCGAGATGTTTTCATAGCATGAATATTAATTATGATTTGAGCAATAAAAAAGATAATGTTGAATCCTATTTATAATAATAAATTAGGATATTTATCATAATAAATGACCAGTAGGGTTGATTATAATGGTGCTCATGAAAACAAAACCCTAAACAAACATTTCAATGCATTTCCTGTCTTGAAATAAAAAAAACTACATTATGTGACAAAAGAAACAGCATCTTGTGTTATTTTGTGCTAAACTTAAGTTTAATTGTCTAATTAAAGTTTTTTCCAACATGTTGACTTTAATAGAATAATGCAAAAGTCTGTAAAGTAACTCATCCACACAAAGGGATGACGCAGATGACGGAGCTGTGTTATATTCTGTCGCTGTCAATGTCAATTTATTTATATAGAGTTTTAATCTGATATGAGACACAGTGGGTGGGTTATTGCACAGGAATTTCTTGGTCAGCTAAGACAGTAAATAGATCAGAGGAGAATATTATATAGAAGTTTGGCACAAATGCACTCGCCTGGGCCATTCACTGTCGCTCACTTTTGCCTCATTCTATCTCCCTCTGAGTAATACTGCTGATTTCTGTGTCACAGAGTTGCCGAGCCACGCACTTATTCCATTGAGTTATACTGTTTCCACTTCCAGCGCGTGGGGGGGAGGGGCGGAGCGGCAACATATTTCTGTGTCCTTCATCTCCCGAAGATGAAAGGCAGAAGTTATGTTTCCAACCAGCAGAAATCAGAGAGACCCCACTGACCGTTTCTCACAAAGACCAAATTACAGATGAACCATAAAAGACTCGGATTTTATCATTAAATCAAAAAAAAACTTCATCTCATCATCTTTCAACAGATTAAATTTTATTCATCGGATGGAGAATAAAGCAAAGAGAGGAGATGATTATTTCTCCTTCTTCCAAAGAAAAAAAACGATATTTATTAACCCCGCGTTCGACTGTCGTAAATTAAACGCAGTGTTTGGTGGTTTTCTTCTTTTTAACGTTCGTCCAACAAAAGGCCGTCGTAGCCAGATAGGAGCGCCGGCCTAAATAGACTCACTCCATCTGCGTTGATGTGCTGGTGTTAAGGGACGCAGAGGGGAACAAAGGATTTTCACGACTCAAGGGGCCCAGGGTGGCACTAAAGGGGGGTGGGGGGGTGGAGGATAAATTAGGAAAACGTCGCCGAGCGGCGGTGTGGACCGACCCGGGAGGAGACGAGACAACAGAGCCGGGGATCAGAGGAGGAAGTTTTAGAACGACATGCTTTAATGGTTTTAGAGTAGAGTACTTCTGAAGGTTTTTTTTAGCTCAGACTCATTCAGCTCGGTGTGAAAGCTCACAGGAAGTCTGGTTAAGTCAGCTTAGACGGGCTCAGCTAATGGGGGCTTTGCTGGAGTCAGTGAGGACCAGTTAACTGAATTTTTGGGCTTAGAAAGTCAACTCAAGCCACCAAAGTCATCCTGACCTTTGGCTCTGTAGAAATATTTTTGCTGGCTGATTAAATGAAACTTTAATTAACAAGTGCTTTTTAGCAGAAATGATTAAATTCTGGTCAATTTATTCATCTGTTGAGCATGAAAAACTTAAAACTGCAGACAAATGTAAAAAAAATGAAAAAGACCCAACATTTAAACACAAAAGTCATATTTTTTAACTTATATTTGATGGTTTAATTTATTTATTTTTCACTGTTTCTGCTCCGTTGACCCGTGTTTTCTGTCTGTTGGTCGGGTCGAGCTGGAGCAGAGCTTCTCGTGCTTTTCTACAAAATGTTTTGTAAAATCTGGTTTGATGGCTGATTATCAGCGCACACCCAGACGTCTGTTGTTCCTCCAACAATAGACTACCACCAGCAGCCCCTCTGAGCGTGTGTGTGTGTGTGTGTGTGTTAATCACGCTGCTCTTATCAGCGACCGTCAGACCTACAGAGACTCTGATGTGCTCCCTGCTGATAGCTGCACACACAGAGGTCTTCTCAGACCCCTTGGGCTGATTCAATAGGAAACTAATAGAGCTCATCCTGGGAAAATAAAAGCTGAAGATCATTACGAAGCAGGAACGGTAAAACATAACTAGCAAACAGCTGATGATACGCCGGCCTGAAAGGGAAGGAGCTATAAAAAGCACAAAAGGCTTCCAGTCCAAGAAGAATTTCATGAATTTGTAGCGTTAAAAAGTACTTAAAGGTGCAATTTGTAACAATGACATCCTGTGGTCAAATGTCGTAACTGCAGCCTATTTTTCTAAGAAAATATTACTCTCATGGTTGTTGCCAGTTATGGATCAGCACCAGAAGATTCTAGTTATCAAGCGAGTCATACAAGTTGACAAGTAGATAAATGCATTGTCATATCTGGTGCTAGCTAGCACTCATGGGTGTTTTACGGTAGGGAGCACCTACTACACTTATTACGATAATATTTCTCCAGCATTACAGAAAGTGTGGTTGTTTGCTGCATAGACATTAATACATAGACACGCCATTGGGCGCTGGAGAGAGTAACAGCATCGCCGCCATATTGGATGGGTCCCTCACTAGCTAAACACTACTGGAGTCTAAGCAGAGTGAGCAACTATGCCTGTTTTTTGTGCAGCCTATGGGTGCAACAATTGGTGCCCTATTGAAAACAGATCATGTGTGATTACTATTTATATATATATACTTTTCTAGACTACCTTTTGGGATTTTATATTTTAATTTATTTTATTCAATTATATTTATATTTTAACTATCATGCCATACCATGTGTCTGATTTTGTGAAAAAGCATAAAATGTGTTTTTTAGTTGGGTAAGCACCTTCCTCAGTAGAAATGAATGCACTGGGGGCGAATGGAGACCTATCCAAGATGGCGGCCAGCCACTATGGCAGCGCCAGTCCACGTCGCATCTACATATACGATGTCTATGGTTTGCCGTCTTGCTGTTAGCTTGTTGTTATAGTTCTGAACGGCTCATTAAAGGAAGTAAAACACCACGTTTGACTAATTTTTTACTTCATACATACATTTCACTGTAATATCAAGTTGTTGCTAATTGAAAAAGTAGCTTGGGATATTTTTACAGCCGAATATTTGCTTCTATATTCACCGTTAGCATTGTTAGCTAATTTTTTGTAGGAACAGAGAGAATAATACATCAGCAGAAATGGCAGCAGAAGAAGAGTTTAGAGTTAGGACACTAACAACACAAACATAATTTAATGTTAATTTATTTATTTATGGCACCAGTCAAGGACAATCTAAGTAATATCATTGCTGCAGTTGTCTATCCCGGTACGCAATTCATCATTTCATATTCATCATGGTGATAAATATGCAGAAAAATGGCTCCAAACCAAGAGTTTTCAGCTGATAACTGCATAAAGGCATGAATCTAGAGGAACCGTTTGGCAGCGGTTTGTTGCATCATGTCTTTTATTTGCAGCCTGAGGAAATAGAGGTCAGGCAGCACCGTCTGTCTGCGCTGAAACATGTCACTCGTCACCGCGACTCTAATTTCAACTTTGACGTTGAGAGGAAGACACACAGAGATGAGGTGAAAGGATAAAATCAATCATTAGAGACCATTCACTCAGGCTCTATAGGTGCCAATGGAAAGGCTCTTAACCTGCTGACACACACACATACACACACACACATACACTCACATTCATAGAACCAAGGAGGGGGAGCTGTAATGAACAGTCAAGGGAGTCCATATCCCCTTCTGTTCACATTTTGACTCTTGATTGGGCGAGACCTTTGACTGAATGGGTCAAAAGGTCCAAATTATGACCCCAAGACGGCCCAGTGCTCCAGCTTGAGTGTTATTTGTGTTTATGAGCCAATAAAATAATAGAACATAGTCCAGAAGCCACACCAAGATGGGTATTTTGATGGATAATTTTACCAATCAAACACTAATGAGAGCAAACACTAAAAAATGTTTGGAACAGACACAAATTTCCGAGTTGTAGGTCAACGACACACAAAGTTAAGGTCTGTTTGGATGTGTGGGAACTCCAGTCTGCAGATGACAGCTCATTAACAGAAAACTGAGATTTGACCACCAACCCCAGTCGCTCTGCTTGTGTTTCCCATCCCCCCAACCCTCCCCTCCATCAAGCTCTGCAGCAACAAGGTCAAACACAGAGGCGGACGAGGAAGGTGTGACACAAAACATGCAGTAAACACACATCCATCTACCTGCCTGTACGTTTAAACAATACATTTAGATTGAAAGCTCTGAGCTAAAGCAATCATACAGATTTTTTCTAGTGCTGAAGCTCATCAGCAGCTTTTCAAACCCTGCAGAGTAAAGTGCAATCCAGCAAAACAATAGAAAACTCCAGCAGAAAGAGAAGTGACACTTCCCTCATAAAGGACCCTTTCTGAGCCTAATACAGCACGGTTAATGTCATTTTTATTGCTGTTTCCATCTTTAGAAAACTGATGATGTTAGCTTTGATGACTATTAGATGTAATCTACAAGCTTGCACATTGAATGTTGAATCTATAGCGCAAAAGAGGAAGCAGTACAAAAAAGTAATGATTTAGAGAGGTGTTATTAACAAAAAGAAAGACGTTTCAGTGTCACGGTGAAGGTGTCTCTCGTTTAACCTGGCTGGATTGTCATGCTAATTCGCGGCACAGCTAACATGCTTCAAAGAAAATTACGTTCAAAGTTTCTGATTGAAATTCCAACCATTTGTCCAAGATTGTTTGAGGAGGATTTTTGCGCTAACAAAACACACTGAGCAGAAAAATATGTTAAAAATAAAAACCTGTTGAGCAGCGTTTCAGTAACACCGTGAACATTTAAGCTACTGATGCAAAAGCATTGGAACAATGTTGGACTCAACTTAACCACGCGACTGGTGTTTAGCGCTATCTCGTTTACTCTGGCAATGAGAGTTCTGGTTCCGGTTCCGGCAGACGCAGCCCAGAGATGATACCTGACGGGAGGGGTGAGTCTTCCGTGACCATGTTTGCATTTAAAAGCTAGCTTGTTCTGTAGATTTGCTATTGCAGCGTCAGGTTAAGGGACACTAGTCAGTTTTGGCTTGTTTTTAGCACCCCCTAGTGTTCATTGGCAAAACCAAAAGTAAAACTTATCTCTCCTCGCTGTGCGTTCATATTTTTAACACCTTAATCTAACTGTTGAAATGTCTCCCCAGCCTTCATTAGTTTCTACGGAAGCGGTTCATCACTAAATCAAACAAATCAGCTGTGTTCATGATCTAAAACATGCAGGAAGCAGACTGCAGATCCAGGTAGGTCAAGCTGAATTTTTCTAAGTCCCAACAGACCGGACCGGCAACTATGAAGGTGCAAGTGGAATATTCTGGCCATAGGGGGCGATAGGGGCTGGGTGGCCTGTCATTGGCCCTGTAAAAGGTCATTTTAGCACATACTGGCTCAAGAAAATTATTTTAATTATATATATTATATATGTCACGATCCTGGTTCCTCAACCTCCACTTCTAATCACTCCAGAACTCCACCTCAGACCAAACCTTCCCCAGAACTCCAGAACCAGCCTTCATCCCACATCAGACCAAACCCGCCTCAAGACTTCACTACCCATCATGCCCCACACCAGACTTCCTTGCCATGTCATCTGCATGGGTGTATTTCAGGACGTCAGAGTCACTGCTCACGGCTCAGTCATCACTTTGGCGTTTCAGCATCCTGATTCACTCAGCTTTCCAGATGAACTTTGTCCAGCGTGTTCCAGTCCAGTCTGTCCATACCAGTCCTGTCAACTACCAGTAAGTCGCTCTCTTTATTCTGGAACCGCACACGCTGTTTTTTCCTTTCGAGCCGGGTGCCTCAGTTCCTATATTAACCACGTGTCTGTTCAAACCCAGTGTCAGTTCAATCCACGCTTGGGTCATACAACATGCCACATTAGTACTCACTAGGGATGTTCCAATCACGTTTTTTTTTTTGCTCCCGATCCGATTTCTTGTCATTTGATTTTGAGTATCTGCCAATACTGAGTCCCGATCCGATTCAGGAAAGAATTAAAATAATAGGAAAAAAGAAAACCAAGTTGTCCTTTAAGATTCACTTTCACTTGTTTAGACAGTGCATTGATTAAAAAATGTTTTAATATTATGAACATATTAAAAGTAGCAGCATTGCTCATATTTTAAGTTGTTTTTTCCTCTCAATTTGCAGCTGTATTGATTGATGTTCCCGTGACTGGGCAGGCATGTGGCGCCTCTGTCGGCAGGCTAACTTTTCCCTGCTGCAGCAGACTTAGAAACCCCGACGTTTTGCAGTCTGTTGGCAATTTCCAATCTTTTACACCCGATTCCGATTTTTTACACCCAATTCCGATTTTTTTTTAAAAACACGTGATCGGGCCCGATTTCCAATCACATGATCGGATCGGAGCATCCCTACTACTCACGCTTGTGTCTGCTCAGTCCTTAACCAGATCCTGACAAAATATCATCACAAATGATAAAATAGAAATAAAAACAACACTTTTCTCCTATGTCTCTGTCCGTTTTGTTGCTTTTTTCTATATAATCCGTGTATTTATAGTATATACAGTATGTATTTGTCCCCGGAAATCCCAGAAATATTCTCAACTTTTAATGAATAAAAAATACTGACTTGTACAGCTTTACAGTTACAGCAAAAATAACTTTATCTTTGTGTCTTTAACAGATTACAACATGTTTGATATCAGGGAAAAGAGTTTTATTCTAAATTTTTTAAAAAACTTTAATAATTTTTATATATTATTTAACTTCTTAGCTAAATGTTTAAAGCCCTGATTTAAGTTTCAGAAGCCAACATCCTATTAGAGGCATTGTTCGGCCTCAAAATGTCACTAAAATTGGGGGAAATGACCAATTTGTAAGCCCAAAAAGCTGAGTTTGCCTCGGCTGCACACAGCCTATGTGTGGGGGGTTATAATTGAGGCCACTGTTTGTTTAGATTTTCGTGCTACTGTGTGAAACGCTTGTTTGGAATCCAAAACAACAGAAAGAAAATTAGCTTTATAGGTAACGCCACGGTTTTCTTTCAAACCGAGGACAAAGCTGCTCTGATAAATAACGGGTAAAATGCAAACAAAGGTCTACTGGTGAGGGATATTATTATCCGACACACCTGGCAACAAAAAAGTAATAATTTAAATCAGATCAGATCAAAACTGCGTATCATTTTACCCTTCTTTCCATTACTTTCACAAAACGTGACAGTAATTGTGGGGTGCAGAGGCACATGTCACCGCTGGGATCACTACCTGCTGAGAGAATAAGGAAAAAGATGACAAAGGAGGGAGATAAAGGAGGAGAAAATTCAGACAAGCCTGCAACGAAGGTCACAGCCTACATTCACGGCTCCAAACGAAACTCTTTAAGTAGCAGATGTCAGGTAAAAACTCAAATCAGCCAAATGAAAGAGCAAAGATTAATTGAAAGAATAAACAGAGGGGACGTGGTGGTGACGGAGTTGGGATAAAGAATTGGGCCAAGCAGGGATCAGCTTCACACTGAGATCACAGACATGGAGCGCTGTCATCCAATCTCTTATTTCCTACCTCCGCCTGTTTACCTTCATCTCTCAATCTTTACCTCTATTTCTGTCTGATTTCTCTCTCCCCCCTATCTGCATCTCTCTCAGTCTCAGCTTTTATTTGAGGCAGATATTAAAGATAGAACAGAAACAAGCTGTTAGAGGAGAAATAATTCAAAATCCAGATGTTTATTTAGGGGTTCCGTGTGTCAGGAGCAATGGTTTGCTTTTTTTAATTTAGCGTTTATAAATTTACTTCCTAATTCGAATGAGAATTGCTTTTATGCAGCACTTCATTAAAGAGCAAGTTGCCCCCTAATCAACCTTTTATGCTGATAAAATTTGTCTACTTCTTTCCATCGCGGCAATCTACTGAGCTGGTCAGTGTTTGACCCACTTGGTTGTCGGACTTAGCAACAGTAACTAAGGGGGGCGGGGCTCGGCGAAAGGTCAATTGACAAAGCTCCTCGGATAAGAAGTGAAACTTCTTCAAAAAAAAACAAAGTCCGGTTGCCTTCATTTGAACCTGTTTGGACCACAGACTTGTGTGGCAGAAAAACAGCGAATTTTATCTATAATTTGAGCAAAAAAGAACCTGGACATTCTGAAGAAAGCCTGGATTCCTGCAGTAACTGGCAGTTTTTGAGGCCAGAGGGCCATTGTAGTTGCATGTTTTTGGTATGTCCCTGCTTAGACACACCTGATTCTAAATTATCACCTCAGCCTTCATCGGGTTCTGCGGAAGCTGATAATCACTCATTTTAGTAAATCCTGCAGGGAAACATCTAATACTAGCAGGAATCTGGCACTCAAGATCCTTACCCAATAATCCGATGTAGCACAAGATTGAACGCTATGCTACTCTGTTAGCTCCAATACACAAAATAAAAATCTCTTTTAGTTTGCCTCCCTCCTCTTCCACAGGTAGCTTGAAGTTTACAGACTGACATTAATTCAATGCAGGTTAAATTAGCATTCAAATCAGCAGGTTGCTAAACCTATCGATCCCGTGCTCCATCTGTCCCTCACTTGTGAACAAGACCCCGAGATATTTAAACTCCTCCACCTGTAGCAGGACATCGTCCGCAGTAGTTAACACTGAAAATGATGGAAGCTGCAGCATTGCATGTACACATTCGAGTCAATTGTGAGAAATCACCTGAAATCAACAACAAATATACTCACATTAAGACTTATATGTAGGAAGTGAGGGGGTGAAAAGCGTAATCATCTCCAATCAAGATGTTATTGATTTAGTGCCTGATTTCTCTCTCCTATCAGCACCTGGCTCTTGTCCCAGCAGGACACTGAGGCTCAGTGGCAGCAGAGACACACGTTGGTGCATCATTATCTTCTCATCATCAACACACACATTCTCTTTTGAAGTAGGGCACACATAAAGTTTCTGTTGCGCTGTCACTGGTATTGAAATCAAACGCTCACAGATGCTCTTTTATGATTGGCTCCTTGTTTGAAGCCACAACACAAAAGAGACCATCTCTTCTTAAAGCATTTCACTGTTTTATGGAGGCCGTTGGAGTCCAGTAAACCCACTGACCATGCTAAAGCAACCAGAGATGAGCTAAACTTTGTGACATGGTGCGTTATCCTGCTGGAAGCATCCATCAGAAGATGGGTGCATGTGGTCATAAAGGGATGGACATGGTCAGCAACGATACTCAGGTAGGCTGTGGTGTTTAACCAGGCTCAGGTGGCACTAAAGGGGCCTAAAATGGGACCATTACAGCACCAGCAGAAGCCTGAAGCATTGGTAGGCAGGATGGATCCATGCTGTCATTTTGGAAACACTGGACCATTCTCTGTAAAGATTAGAGATGGTTATAGGTAGGGATGTAAGAAAATATCAATATGGCAATATATCGTGATATTTATTCCTGCGATATTATATCGATGTTCAAAAGCCGTGTATCAAATTTTTGGAAGAATTTACATGCAAAAATGTGTGTATTTTCTTTTCTTTTGGTGCAATTCAAACACCAACCACTAGTTGGCAGCAGTGTGCAGTGGGTTTTGTTTCCACCATTGAAATGTGAATCCCTCTGTTATGGTTCAGATACCTCGTGTTAAACGTGTTACGTATCAGTTTGGACTGTTTTTTTAATTTTCCTACAATAAATTCAGTCTAAAAAAATCGCTAATATCGTCTGGCTGAATGTATCGATATATCGTGATATATCGTATCGTCTCCCCTGTATCGTGATACGTATCGTATTGCCAGAATTTTACCAATACACATCCCTAGTTATAGGTGTAAATCCCAGTAGCTCAGCAGCCTTCATCAAGTCAACGTAAGCACGTCTAGATGCCTAAATGCAATGACTTCCTGCCCTATGATTGGCTATTTGAGTAAACAAGAGGCTGAACCGGTGCACTAGTTTTCCAGTGAAGTGTTCGTTCTGCATTGGTCCTTATCGTTTGATGGAATGAAAACTCCTTTCACTTCTGAAAAAAATCACAATTTTTAAGAAAATGGTTGAAAAAATAATTTTTCGCCAACGTCAGAAAACCTGCTAAAGGCATCAGAACGGTTCTAAGGATCGATATGGCCTACGCCTGTGTGTGTGTGTGTGTGTGTGTGTGTGTGTGTGTGTGTGTGTGTTGTTGTCTGCAGCCTTATGTTAATCAATGTCGTTAATGTAGCAATGAATTAGTAGTTTAGATGTCACGGGATGCTTAACACAGCTGATCCTTACTAGACGTCTACACACACACACACACACACACACACACACACACACACACGCACACACGCACACACACACACAACCCACTGGACCCCTGGGGACCACAGGCAGACATTGTATAGTAGGCTAATTATCCCAAATTGCTAAAGTAGTAAAGAGAGAGTGTGTGAGAAAGGGTGGGTGTGTGTGCACAAATTCACAGCTGCTCCCGGTGTCAAGCCATTGATAGATGAGAGATAGAGAGAGTGTTCATTTACTGCTCCGGGACACACACACACACACACACACACACACACACCTGACTGCTCATTTATTGGTCTAACAGATTGGTCTTTTGTTGCGTGGTCGCGGGCTCGTGCTGGAGGTGCCGCTGAAGTTCAGAATACAACGCTCAGGGGGGAAAGCACCCTGTAGTCAAGCGTAAATGTTGTAAACGCTGCAGCCAGACCTCCTATGAAATTTGTGGTCATAATTAGGAGATAACAGTCATAATCAGACGGTGGTGTGACAATAAACAGACGCAGGGCAGAGTGATAGATGGGTAAATGTGAGCGCCTTCAGCTCTGACAGCAAGGATTCCCCATCCATCCCAGCGGCTCGGCGTTGTGTCGGATGTTTTCACGTTGTGCAAAAGTTTCGTTTAAAGAGGCCAAACTTTTGTGGCTTTTAAAGGATCTGAACAAGGAAATTATATCAGTCTTCATCTAATTCTTGAGAAAAGTTTCATCTTCCACTGGAGACACACGAGGCTAACAGTTCCAATCTCCATTTTTCTTGTGGAGTAAAAAAAACCTAAAACGTAAATGGTTTTATTAACCAGCAAAACATAGATTATAGATGTGTCATATTCTCAAGCTGATATGTTATTAAACTGACTGAAATTCACACAAAACACTTTTATCCTGACCCTATAACCCTTTACGGCAGTAGAATACGGTTTTTACAGTTAGAAAATGTTCTTTGAGCCTCTGAGAAGTTTATGAAACTTTGTTGGGGCTCACAGTGGTCCAGGAGACCCAGTAGTGCTTTTTTGTTTTCCTCTCGTTGTCCAAGAAGGTTGTTGCAACCGTAGGCTGCACAAAAACGAGAAGACCCATCCAATATGGCGGCGAAGCTGTTACGCTCTCCAGCGCCCAATGGGGCGTCTACGTATTCATGTCTATGGTTAGCAGTAGCGCAGGCTAACAGTAGTAGCTCAGGCTAGCATTAGAAGCTCAGGCAATCAGTAGAGTTGCATTGCTGTTATCCAATCAGAGTCGAGATGTCCAAATATCAGGATATAAGACTCCAACACCTGTCTGAAGCTCAGCTGTGATGTAGGTAACTTCTAGTTCCTGGAAATGGTGCACCGGTATATTTTTCCCCAGAGTACAACTTACAAGGCATTCATTCCTACTAGAGACCACTGCAAATGTATTCATTAACAACTGCACCTTTAATATCCACACCAAGAATTTTTGCAGGTGACAAAACAGGAACTAGAATTGCGGGTAAATCTTATAAAGAAAATAAAAAATGCAAGGCAGTAAAAAAAAAACAACTAATAAAGTGTGTCAAGTAAAACCCAGACATGTGGAAACATCAGTGGAACTGAAGCACCAAAGGCCTGTTTATGCTGGAGATCGGTGGCCTGAGGAGCAGCTGGGCTGATTAACAGATGAAGAACAGGAGAAACATGGTGCTGAATGACCGGGGAGGTGAGGGGAAACAATAAACTGGGACACAGGAAACTAAATCACAAAACAAAACTACCAGAAAGCAACCAGAGTTAAGATAAATAACAGCAATACTCTGCCACCCTAACAATTTTTTGTTTATTTGGGGCAATACGTTCTTTTGATGTTAAGAATCAAGACAAGGTATTTGTTTTAACCCATCGTGACTGGCACGATGCTAAAGTGAGAGAAGTATACAAGTTTACTGTGAAACTTCCA
>SSNS01000031.1:3253151-3340651 GCA_006937985.1 Aphyosemion australe | reverse complement strand
GTCGTTTGTGACGCATAAATTTAGATTTTATTCCAAATAAAAGTATAGATTAAATGACCTTCCTCCTTCACTGAAACAATTAAAACCAGATAAACATTATATGCAATGACGCAGTTGAGTCCAGAGTCGTGGGGTTCAACTCGGGGATCATTTTACTTGCAAACACATGTAAATTACCAGCCAGATGATGCTCGCTGCCTGCAAACTGGTGGGGAATTCTTTAAACTGCTGGCAGATGTAGATGTATGGGATGGAGGCAATGAGCCTTGTGGTTATTGAAACATTACGCTCAGCGTGAGGCTAATAGAGGAGGAATCTGGGCTGAGCTGCTGATTGTTTAAGCATTTTTCCTGCTGCAAAGTATCGTACTAAACTTTTTTTCTCTTTGCTCATCCACACAGAAACAAATCCCTGCGGTGTTTAAAGATGCATCACCAATAAAACTCACCTTTTGCATAAAATGTAATGATGCAGCTGCAATTATGAAGAGATAAGAGCAGTCGCTGATGAATAGTTTGCAAAAGTGCACAAGCAACGGGTTATTTTATTAAGTCGCATTCACAAAGTCCAAAAGTCTGGTACTTTTTTTTTACAACAACCTAAAGTAACAACAGATAGTTTTTTAAACTTTAAGCTAGAGCTTTAGTATTGATCTCAGTGATTGTTGAGTTAGAAACATGACTAGGTTCATATCTGACACCACTCTGCAGCCCTCTGTGGAGCGGGTAGGTGCTCTAGGGGGTGCTCTCACACCTGCATTATGGCTGTTAGCTGTAATGCTAGCAGTTAGCATTTTTCAGTTTGCGGATCGTCAATAAAAAGCACAAGAAGAAGAAAAAGAAGAAATTAGCTGTTTCTGTTGGTATCATGGCGGAGCCTGGAAGTAAAAGTAACAGAGTAATGTCTTTGGAGGTGAAGCAAAGTTTGCTATGATGCCAACAAAAAAGCATTTCTTCTTCTTGTGTTTTTTAACGACGGTCAGTGAACTGAAAAAGCTAAACAGATCAGGCCGCCAACAGCGACGTAGCTCTGAGGAAGATCGCAGTTTGCGATTGAAACGTCAGCAAGAAAAAGCTCAAAACAACTCTTGATCTGTGTTAAGGAAAGAACCAAGTGATAATAGTTAGAAAGAACACAGAATGAACACTCAAAAGATGAAAAAGCTAATGCCGCTTACACATCTGGGCCAGTATGGTCGGGGCTCTGCCGAGTCAGTTCGGGCTAGTACGGGTGGTTTTTGTTCAGACAGACTTTTCAGGAATGCGGAAATCTCCGAGCACGTGGGCGGTGCTAAAGACGGTAAAAGTCCGTGGTGTCCTCCTTAATAAGATAAACAAAGGCGGGCATGAGCTGTGTTGCTTTTGGAGACTCTGAACTACATTATTTTATTAATTTGCTCTTTTTTCCGACTGTCTGCTGCCAAGTGGGAGACGAGCTCGTACTTGATGTTGACTCGACAGCAACCAGAAAGAAAATGAATCATGCATGTGGGAAGCCCCTGCTGGCTGATCCTACTTGCCAATCAGAGGCGGTAGGCGTGAATTTCAGCCGGACCTCCGCGGGAAGAGGTCTGAAAAAAAGAGTCACCTCAGAACAGATAACGCACATATGACCCAGATGTGAAACCAAATTCCGGTCTCGTACTGGCCCAGATGTGTAAGCGCCATAGCTGCTAACATTTCTATTAGCTACCAGCACAGTAAACACTTATTACCGTAAAGCAGGTAGAGACCTCACACTAGTGTTCCTACCTGAACCACAAAACTGTTAGGTGCAGTTTCTGGTCAGCAGTGTTGTCCAGCGTGAAGTTGTTCAGGTTTATGGCTCAAGAATCACTAAAACCAGTTTGAAAACAGTAGCTTAAAGTGTTACAAACATTTTAGTGTTGCTTCACAGGATTTCCAGGGGAGCATGTTGAAGTATTTTTTTATTGATAGTCAAGTTGCAGACACAGTGAAAACCTTTCTGGATTAAAACTGGGATTTATTCTGCATGAATCTCACCTCTCCGCATAAAGTCCAGTGTGTGTTTGTGTTTCTGTTTGGATGTAAACAAGTGTGTTAAACTCAGGAGTAAAAGCTAAAAAGAAATGTTTTCCTCTCAACACCAACTGTGAGTTTCTCTCCTCCAGATCAGAGCTTTTCCCCCCAACCGGGACCAGGGTCTGCGTGTGTGTGTGTGTGTGTGTGTGTGTGTGTGTGTGTGTGTGTGTGTGTGTGTGTGCGTGCGTGTGTGTGTGTGTGTGTGTGTTGCAGAAACCCAGAGACACACACCACATGGGAGCTCTGAAACTCACCCGCCTGAGGGGGATCCAAGGGAGCAAAAATGGACAAAAAAATGTAGTTTAAAAAGTAAAAAACCCATAAAACTTGAGCTGTTGGTGACAAGAACAGCCATGAAACCAGTTAAAGTGCTGTGGCTTTGGTCACGGATGCATTAGCAGCTGCAGAAGAGGGAGAAGTGTGTGTGAAGGAGGTATTAAACGAATAAAAGAGGAAAAAACTGGGAGAACAAAACATCAAAAAAATTTGTTCGCAAATTGGATTAACAGGATGCAAAATTACTTTAATAATATGAGTGTTTGTGCAAAAAACAAGCTGACAATCTGGTGCAAACATGAAGAAAGAAACCGATACAGAGAAGGAGAGATTTGAAGGAACAGGGAAGGAAAGAGCAAGAAACCCCCCGAGGGAAGAAAAGAAAAAAAAGACATCGCTCTCGTTTTTCTATCCTGGTCTGCAAGTAATTGGTCCAGGATTAGAAGAGATTATAAATAAAAAACACGCAAAATTATACAAAGCCCACCACAGGTCTGGTTTCCATAGCAATGGTGAGCTGTGCAACAGTGCAAAAGCAACAGGGACAAAACAGAGAACCAGTTGCTTTCTTTGTCATCAGGATGTCCTCATAATAAATGAGCTGTGTATTTGGAGACGATGAATCCCATAATAGTCAAGCAGCTGTACGTTTATATTTTTTTGTTACAGCTTGTTGACACCAAGCAACAAACTTCAGGACAAGTGTGATATCAGCCACACAATAAAACTAAACTAGATGGAAACACGGTGCATTTACAGTGAAAGTCTGTAACCAGCTGTTATATCTCGTATGGAAATTTTATTGATAAACATTTTTCTCAGACTCTGGATTAAAGACATACTATGCAACTTTTTCATATTTTTAAATCATGTTCTTGAGCCAGTTTGTGCTAAAATGACCCTTTACAGGGTTAATGAAATGTCACCCAGACCCCCACCGCCCTCTGTGGCCAGAATGTATACTTGCAACTTCAGAGTGGCGGTCCGGTCCCTGTTGGACTTAGTGAAGTGGAGCTGACGTGCCTGGTGCTGCAGTCTGCTTCCAGCATGTTTCCTGCATGTTTTAGATCATGAACACAGCTGATTTGATTGATTTAGTGATGAACCGCTCCTGTAGACACTAATGAAGGCTGAGGAGACATTTCAGCTGTTAGATTAAGGTGTTAAAAAGACGAACGCACAGCGAGGAGATAAGTTTCACTTTTGGTTTCACTAACGACCACTAGGGGGTGCTAAAAACAAGCCAAAACTGCCAAGTGCTCATTTAATGATCTGTATGCTCAGTTTATGTTTTATTTTGAAAACCCAGCAGCCATGCTCAGCCTATAGCTTGGTTTATGCTTGACGCATCCGCGAGGTCCGCACGACCAAATTACGTCATTTTAGCAATCACGCCCCTCCGCACGGCCCAAAGTTTCCGCACCGCGCATCTAGGAAATTTTCTAACTACACAGAAAAACATGGTGGACTGGCTGTTGTGTGTTGTACGTATGCCGTAGAGCCCTATGCTGCCCCCTACAGTCTGGGAAAATATTGGCTCACAGCGGGGACGAGCCGCAGGAAGTATAAACGCTGCAAAAGTCGTCTTGGCCTGATTCCGCGCGGAATGTACATGCATCACGCATAAACCAAGCTTATGCCTCAGCGCCATTCTTTCAGTCCACCAGGCGACGCCTCCTTTTGGCGCATTTTTTAAACAGGCAGTGTAAGAGTCAGAGGGTGACTTGCTCTTTAAAATGGATTTGGGAACACTCTATGGTGTAATACTGGTGGTGACAAACTGCTAATAATAGTAGTGCTGTTTCCCAAATGTTTTGATGTTGCAGCTTTAACTGAGTATCAGTAAAAAAAATACTGATTTATCTTTGCAAACACCCAAGGTTCAGCATTTCCAAAGACAAGGGACTGCACAGGGGCGGAGGACACAGATGTGATGCTCCGGTCTCACATCAGAATTCCAAAAACACACAAAAGCAAAACCAGGAAACTGAAAACCTCCCAAATTTTTTGAGGCATTTTGGAAACTCACTTGAAAAGACCGTTGACAATTCTTCACCAGCAGCTGCAGCCCAGTGAGGAACTTGCTTCAGCTTCTCTTCGTTGTATTTCAGTGCATTAACCTCCGCCAGTGGCAGGAATTTTAGTAAAGGTTCTTCTTTCATTTAAATTAATTTCTGCCAAACAGGCTTTTTAATATAAATATAAAAAAGATCACACATCAAGATCTAATGCATGAAATGTTTTAGACAGAATAAAAAATAAGTGCAAAAAACACTAAACGCCTCGCAGTTTTCAGAGTAAACGCTGCCATAAAAATCACGTTTAATTGGTTTGCATTAATCACAGCAGCGAGAACCCCCCCCCACCCCCCAGTGAGTGCACGCTGCAGCAGACAGAAATCCTTTCCTCACAGACCTGTTCAAACTCAAGAAAGAAGAAGAAATACGTCTCGAGGCGCCAAATTCATTGAACAAGACCAATTCTGTTAAGCTTCCCCTTTTTTGCTGAGACATCTTCTTGTTTCAAAGCTTAAAAAAACATCTGCTGTTAATTAAAAACACGCCGTCACTCTTTAAAGCTGCTGATGTTCTGTCAGATCGTCTCAGGAACACAGATACAGGTCGCTTAAGGCTTCGTCTCTTTTGTTTCCAGCTCAGAACGGTTGGAAAAACAAAAGCTTTACCATGTCAGATTCTCTCCCTTTCGTTTTGCTGCTGATTTATCGGTGAAACGCACTCAGCTCTGAAGCTACAGGCTGGTTTTTGTGTCAGGCTTTCAGCCTGATCAGTCTGACTAGACACCACTTTTTATTTCTCAACTCTAAAACACAAACACTTGTACAGCTGACAAGCAGAAAAAGCATTTTCCCCTCCAAATCAACATGAATATGTCTTTTTAGAGGTCCAGCAGTTTAAAGCTGTTGATGCTCCATTTATTATGGAAGCCAAACCAGATGGTCCCTCAGTCAGATGTTCAGCAACAAGTAAAATATGGAAGCACACAGTAAAGAACTATAACTGCTGCTGTTATTGTTGCTGTGGGTTTAAATCACATGCTTTCAACGTGATTTGATTCAATAAAGAGGCTATTTCAATAAATATCTTAGAGAAAGAAATGTATTCAGCACATTTGGTAAAACTCAAGGATGTTGGTAATAAAACAGGAAGAAACTGGAAATCACAATGAGAAAAAATCAGCTTCCGAAAGAAAAAGCTCTGAATGCAAAGACACAAAACACAATTAAACACCAGTAATGTACGTGTATGAATAGAAGTAAATGTCCAAACATATAAAATAACTAGGGGTGGGACTCGAGTAAAGAAATTAATCTAATTAATCAGAGGCTTTGTGATGAATTAATCTTGATTAATCGCATTTTAATCGTTCAAGACATTTTGCGCCCAAGCAAATTTTTAAATAAAAAATAATGTTAGTGAAGCACAGATGACATACCCCAATGCTTTAATTTGACTATCTGACACTGTTCTATGATATGAACTAGGTAATATGTTATAATTTACTGTATATTGACTCCCCGGCCTCTACAGAAAAACGCATCATTTACACAAGCCTAGCGTTGACCAATGGAGCTGTGTATCCACAAGAGGGAGCTGCCAATCAACAGGTGATGCGCCTCAATCAGTTTAGAAAACCAACGAAGAAGAGAATCAGAAGGTTTGCAATGGTGCAAACAAAAGAAATACCAAAGCTACTGATTCCTCGACTACCTTCTACCTCTGAAACCAGTGTTTTTCTTCCATAGGCTTTATCGTGGCGCTGCACCATGGCTGAAATTCCAGCGCCACGCCAACAAAATGCCCCCCCGAAACTACGAAAGCAACAAGATCCGCGGGGAAACACTGTGAAACAGTAGTTAAACAGTTTAAAAGACTGCCCCAGCCAGCACACATAGGTGGGCCCCATATGGAATCTATATGGGCAAGCCGTATGGGTCCCACCAGGGTTTGTCCACAGTTTCCATGGTGGCCCCACGGGGGTTTGCCCGTGTTTGAGTCAAACCCTCTGAAAACCCATGTAGGGCCCATTAAAATTTATGTGGGCAAAAACCTTTCTGGGCAAACCCCCATGGGGCCACCATGGAAACTGTGGACAAACCCTGGTGGGACCCATACAGCTTGCCCATAGATTCCATATGGGGCCCACCTATGTGTGCTGGCTGGGTGTCTGCAAAACTCGCCATAAGATGTTAACGACAGTTGAGTAAAATTTACATTGGAGGCATTTTCAAAGATGGAGGGAGCTCCTTGATCTAAAAGGGGTCAAAACTGATGCAGAGTTGCAAAGTTTCTTTTGGAAACATAAATACTAAGCGAGTTACTGTATTTTAGAGAATTGTAACCAAAAATGTGTTTAAATAAAATAAATAATAGTGCATTGTTGTATGCTGCATTTACTGTAGTTTAATATGGAGCTAGCTTGAATGCTAACTCGACCTGCAGTCTGTAAACTTCAAGCTACACCAAGGAGATAAGTTTCACCTTTGCTTTCACCAACAGAACACTAGGGGGTGCTAAAAGCAAGCCCTTTGGGGGGTTTGGAAGGAGAGGGTTGGGGGTTCAACATTCTGCATAGAGTTTGCATAATTTCCAGGGCATTCCAGTGTCCTCCTGCAGATTAAATACATGCACGTTAGGTTGATAGCTACTCTAAATTATCACCAGGCATGAGTGAGTGTGTGAAGTGTTGTTTTTTATCACGTGACCTTATGATGGACTGGCGACCTGTCCAGGGTGTCCCCCGCCTCTAACTGGGTGCCTTCTGAAGGTAGACACCAGCTCTCCACAACCCTTGCAGAATGTAGCAGTTACTGAAGATGAATGGATTTTTGCCTGAGATTTTTTTGAAAGCACATTTTAGGGACAAATGGCTGACCTAGGTCAGCATCATTCATGCATGAAGATAAACATTCAGCTTGGGTTTAGCAACAAAAATAATCATCTGAGCAACACGACTCCCTCAGAGAAGCTGCAGCATTCGTTTGTGTTCAGGTGAAGTGTTTTTTATTCTCATGCAACATTATTAAGCTTTTGTGGATTTTTGTGTTTCATGTCCTTATTTTGAAGAGATGTCTCTTTGCTTTAATGTATGTTTGTATTCAGTGATTTTATTTCTTTATTATCTCCAGCTGCAGCAGGGTGCTCTAGAGCTGCAGGTGTTGATCTTCAGTTCAGTCTCACTGATCTCTGAGTCACACTTCTGTTTATTATTGGTCTTTGCTACACAATGATTACATAACCCAACAGCCGCTGAATCAACTCGACATCAGATTTTTGCTCATGAATATGCTCACATCTGGTTGATACCCCCCACCCCCACTGAGCCAGATGTTCACATTAAGACTTCATTGTAAAATCAAGAGAGGTACGTTTATATTATCCAGACACCTGGACTGAGTTGTTGCACACTCACATATATCTCCATGTAATTATCTCATCTCTGATGCCAGGTCATTTTTTAAATGCTCATTATCACCTTTTTTATGAGCTTTAAATTGCTTTTTATTCCTTTGTTTTTTCTAAAATATTGCAAATCAAATTAAAGGTGGGGTAGGAGATGTTTTTCTGGAGCATTTCTTGCCATATTGCTTGAAATGCTTTTCACATACCGATGACGGCAACCAGTAAATTCAATGTTTTGTCAAAAAAATGTATAATTTTAAATGTCTTTGAAGCGTACATGTACAAAAAACTGTCATCCAATTATTGTGAACGTCCCGTTCTTTATGATTGGATCCTGATCCATCTGACCATTCTTTCCCCTTCTGTGCACAATTTGCACATTTTGTGGCTCAGAGCAGCAAAACAGGAAGCAAAGCTAGAGCCGGGCTGCCTAGTGCATGAACGGAATGTTCTGTGTTTCCAAATTTCATTGAAAGAGTTGTTTTACATGTTCTGTTTAGATTTTGGTTCTGTTCTTGTTGGGAAAAGTTTATGTGATGGACCTGTTGTGTGGGAACGCAGCCTGTCCTCTGTCGGCTGGCAGAGCAATGCGTGTGTGTGTGGTCATCCAAGAGAGGAGCGTGAGTAGGGGAAGGATTGAGGTGGGCTATGGAAGTTTTGACCGGTTTTTGGTGGGGTTTCTCCAGATTGTTGGTGGCACTGAGCTGCTGATTTTGGAGTTTAGAAAAAACAAGAAAGCTAAAAATTGCCCTGTTTTTCACCATAAAATTACCACAATATATTAGCTAGCATTGTTATACCTTTGCATAGGCATGTTACGTTAGGAAATATGGAAGAAAAGGTGGTAACAGATTATGTGACTCCAGGCGGAGCCTGAAGAAAAGGGAACTTAAAATACTTTGTTTTCGAAATGCAGCTTGCTTGAATGACTTTTTACAAGAACGCCTGCTGCACCTAATGCTTTGTGATCCTCGAGAGTCTCAGTCACACTTCTAGAGATCATTAATATGACGGTGCAGAGGAGTTTGGTGGGATTATGCCCCGTTCAGTCTGTCGCAGACGTTGTGTCCTTGGGCAAGACACTTCACCCAGGATTGCTTGCTGGTGGTGGTCGGAGGGGCCAGTGTTCAGGAGCTTCGTTTCCGTCAGTGCACCCCAGGGCAGCTGTGGCTACATTGTAGCTCATCACCACCCGCGTGTGAATGTGTGTGTGAATGAGTGAATGACTGGTTGGGTTGTAAAGTGCTTGGGGGGTTGTAGAACCCTAGGACGCTCTATACATATGCAGGCCATTTACCATTTATTATCTGGTAACAGATGTCCTTCTTTTAATGACACAATACAAAATAAGACGTTGTTCCTGTTTGTTTTTAATCAAAACAAACACAAATGGAGTCGTCATCACTGAGATTTTCCTCCAAAGTCTCTGTTTTTCCATAGAAACAAAATCCTTTTGAGACACTCCTTTTATCCCCGGAGCATCAGCTGTAGTCAGCTCAAACAGCGTTCCTCGGCAGGATTTGATTGTCTAAAATGAAGCAAAAACTTTGTTATAAATAATTTGATACTCTCACTTTGCAGTTCTCTAGAAATAAAGCAGACATGTTCACTAAAGATAAAGAACAACCTGGAATGTTAGATTAAATAAAAGAAAGCAAGAGAAGTAAATCTGATGAAAGAAAGACTATAACAAAAGGGAAAAGTCGATCATTGTGGGAGGATGATGTTTACAGTAGCAGCAGGAAATAGCTGTGAATCTGGTGTCTACACACTGCAGTGGCTGAAGAATGGAGCTGTGAGCTGGAAAACTGTTATTGCTGCAAGATTTGCCCTAAAAGTTAGACAAGCCTAATATCTCTGTCTATCAACGGGGAGAAGGAGTCAGCACATTTCTGCAAAAAGAAAATGAAGCAGTGTGAACAGAGTTTATGGTGGACACCTTCTGAAGAAAGAAAAACAAAAACAGACGTGGCTGACGGCAAACTTTTAGTGGAAAAATTACCTGAAGGAGGTCTTTTGTTAAAACAGATTAAGGTTCAGATTAAGAGTTCTGAGTGCAGGAGCATTGGTTTGGAAAAAAGAGCCAGAAGGCCTGGTCACTTAGATGACTTTCTGGTGTGAAATTTAATAAACTGAAGTATTTATTAAAGTTGCTTCAGAAAGAGGTCTTTACTGTCAGGAAGATGTTTTTTTGAAGATTAAATCGATTTAGAAGGATTTAATCTGCATACTTTGACGGATGCAAGTGTGGAAATGCCTGAACATCCCACAAAAATATTCACACTGGATTTTGGGAAACTTCCAGTTAGCTTGAAGTTTACAGAATGAAATTATTTCAGTGCAAGTTGAGTTAGCATTCAAGCTAGCACAATATACAGGAAACGCAGCATACAACAATACAACTCCAGTATTTTACCCCTCATTCCCACCCTCTTCCCAAATTAGTATTTTCCCAGAGAATTCCCAGAACCCAACCCCCAGCCCTTCCCGGAGACCTGAGAGAGACATATGGCACTTACACACTAGCACCGGGTCGGCTCCGATCGGTCGGCCTCAGTCGGCCCCGGCCCCGCCAGGTTGTTTACACACGTCTTCCAGGACACCCTTTGGAATGCGGACGTGATAGGCGGTCTCAGAAATGCGCGCGAAAATTTGGCGCGAATATATCAGTGATGTGGGTGGGTCAAAGGAATGCGGAGAAGTCTGCCCGGTGTCTGCGCTCATCACAGCAGACGGGAACAGAGAAACGGCTGGGTGGGTCAAAGGAGCGCGAAGTCCGCGGTCTCTTCCTTATTAAACAAAAAGCTGCGTGGCGTCAGTGTGTGTGTGTGTGTGTGCGCGCGCGCGCGCTGCGCTCATCACAGCAGACAGGAACAGAGAAACGGCTGGGTGGGTCAAAGGAGCGCGGAGAATTCTGCGGTCTCTTCCTTATTAAACAAAAAGGTGCGTGGCGTCAGTGTGTGTGTGTGTGTGTGTGTATGCGCGCGCTGCGCTCATCACAGCTGACGGAAACAGATAAAACAGCTTCAGTCAGAGGCTTGTTAACTCCTCCGCATTCAGAGTGATAATGAAGCGCGCATGGGGGAAGCCCCCGCTGGCGGATTGTATCCGCTAATCGGAGGTTCCCCCTAAAGGTAGGCGTGAATTTGAGCCGACCAATGAGTCGGCAGTGGGTGTGTTGGCCCGGTTTTCGGTGCGAGTCAGACCACCTTCAGATGAGGGCCGAAAACACGTACGGTTCAGCCCCAAAAATCCCCGGGCCACCCGGATGTGAAAGGAACATACCCAATCCCGCCCGGTCCGAGCCGGTGCTAGTGTGTAAGCGCCAATAGAAGTTACCGGGTCTGGGCCAAGCTAACGCTGCAGTGCCAGCATTTGTAATTCAACACTGGTCAACAAAAAGCCAACCTTTTGGACCCTAGGCCTTTTGCTGCCAAACCTGTTTTCCCCTGAATTGGGGGACGCGCAGGCTCAAAAGGTTTTAAAGAACCTAAGCCAGTAAACAGGAGCGACCCAGAAGTTATTTCTTGTACCCCTGGGGGCCGGAATATACTTGCTTTTTAACGACACATACGCGTGTTTAAAATGGCTGCCTCACATAAATTGCGTTGATTTGAAGCTTTGTGCACGTTCCCCGAAATTAACACAATGCGTTCGCATGTTGCAATATATGAGTAACCAGTAGGCGGAGTTGACAAAACAAGCGAGACACACTCGCCATGGTGACTCCATCTCTTGTTTGGATGTCTTTCATACTATCTACGATGTCTTTTTTACTGCCGTGATCTCAAAATTACTGATCTCTTCTATTAACGCCATGTTTGTTTTGGTTGTACCCACAAACCCGGCTCTCTATCCGTTCTGACTTCTCTACTGTGCCCCTAGTGGAACACTCCAGTACTACATGCAGTGCAATGTGAACAAATACGCAGCGTGCTGCCTGCACCAACGCGATGTTAAAAAGCAAGTATATTCCAGCCCTAAGAAGCAGCGACCTCCTTTTGTTTCACGCTAATATTGGGTACAGAAGGCTAACGTTGATCTAACAATAACGGTGAATTAAAAGCAAATAGTCGGGTCTCTAAAAATATCTCAAGCTGCTTTTTCAATTACAAACAACTCAGGAATACAGTGAAGTGTATGTGTGAGGTGAAGAATGAGTCAATTGTGGCGTTTTTTGTCCTTTAATGAGTCGTTCAGAACTATATTAGCAAGCAAACAACAAGCTGGTTAACTCCTCTAATATCAGAGGCATACTACCTTAATAAGTTTAGTAAGTGCTCCCTACTGTAAAACACACAGAGGAGCTACCATACGTTGTACACGCTGAGGATTGGGGCACATTTTTGTTGAGTGACGGCTCCCTCTTGTGGATACGCAACTCTATTGGTCAACGCTCTAGGCTCGAGTAAATTATTTGTTTTGCTGTAGAGGCCAGGGGAGGGACTTAGGAGAAATATAAATTACCTAAAAAAATTAAAAAAGTCAAATTTGAGCATATTTTAAAGCGACTGTCTGGAGTATTTCTTTTATCCGATGGCACCATCTAGTGGCTGACAAGCATATCACACCAAGAGTCGATTCGGTTATTTAAGATGGCGACTGCACGTTTCTTGTTTATGAATGTGCTTCTGTAGCCGACAAACAGAGCTAAAACACGTTGTTTTACAATTATTATTCTCATGTCATGTTGTGTTTTCATATATTTATATTTTAAAGACTTACTTGTCCGTGAAAAGTTCATCAGCTCTGCATCAGCCGAGGTACTTCCTTAAATTTGAAGCATGTAAGCGGTAATGTAACGCTATTGGTTAGTTCTGACCGACGCCCAGTTCATATTGCATTGAGCTCTACGGGGCAGGGGGTGGGCTTAGCAAAAAAAAAAAGACACATCGCTTTAATTATATCACAGTACATGATAAGACAATCACTTTTCACGGATTTCTGAAAAATCATCCATAATTCCTGAAAGGAGAAAACTCCAGATAAAAAGTTACTTTAAAAAAATGTAACGATTAACACCGTTTAAAACTAAATTAAAAGAAAAGGTCTGACAATCAAACTGACAGAACCTCCTGACATTTCAGTTTAAATTTATTAGAAACAAATCTTCCCACGCCAAGTTTTCCTGTTCACGGTGAAAACTGCCCAGAGAGCAGTTTTATTTTTATGAAATTTTCATCCTGTAAAATGACTCAGACTCCCACCGCTGACAGCACTCGCACCATTTTTATGTCAATAAACATTCCGTCAGGAATGAAACCCTCCTTCAGATGTTATGAGTTTTATAATCTCACACATCCATCTGATGAGGTGAAACTGTTGGATCTGAAGCTCAGAGTTCACGGCCGAGTTCCTCCTCTGTAATTGTTTAATTTCTGCTCCTCGATGGACAATTTCAGTCACGTTTAAAGGAATAAAGGCACCGTTTCTACAGCAATCAGGTAAAAGAGGGTAAAAATTTCCTTCCCCAAGTCCCATTTAACTCTGAAAATGATTGTGGAACATAATCTTCACAGGAGCAGAAGATTTCCTCTCAGATATTTAATCACCGCCTTCTGAGGGCAGCTCGGCTCTACTTTGCCATTTGGATTGTTAAAGGCCAACACCCCGTGATCCTGCTCATTACTGCTCATCTGAGGCTGAGCTGAAGGCCGCTGAAACGAGGATTTCGTTTGGATCAGGTGCTGACTTCGCTGTGATTTCCTTTGAGTCTCCACAATGCATAAATCTCAGCATCCATTGAAATTCTGCTCAGATTTACACTTATTCAAAATCATTTGGGAGAATCTGATTGTTCCTATTTGTTAACAGCGGGGTTAAAGTCTTGACTAACCCCTTTGAACTAAGCTGCGGCCTTGTCCGCACGTAGTCGTTTTTTTTTTTTAAAACGAATATCCGCCCTCCCATAAAATAGCGTCCAGATCACCTCGTTTTTAGAAAAAACTCAATCCACACATAAACTAAGTGCCTATATAAATGCATTGTTAAGCACATTCATAGGCATGCCAGACCTGTAGGGGGCAGTAGTTCCCCGAATCCTATCCATTTTGTCTTCCTGCTCAACTTCAACAAAAAATTAAACATGGCGCCTAGCTCGCTTGTGTGGACCGATGAGGTAGAATTGCTCTTAAATGTAGTTTTGGAGTATAAAGTCAACAAGCGTCAAAACGCGCTTGGGCGATTGATAACGTGAGCACAGCTCTGAGGGCGTCCATGGCCCAATCCCAATACTCGCACTTGCACCCTTGCGCCCTTCAATTGTGCGTTCCCGGCCAGGGGTGCGAGTGCGTAGGGTGTCCCAATTCCCAAGTGCGGAAGTTGATCACGCCCATTTTGCACCCTTAATCCGCACTTCGCCCAAGTCTGCAGCGATGCGCACTTCGGGCAAGGGTATTACCCACAATCCATTGCTGCATGGGAATTTTGAGAAGAAGGCGGAGCAATGACTCTAGTGCCTTTTCTGAAAACATGTATTTTCAAGTAAAATAAGTTCATTTTAAGACGATTAATGATATTTATTCATGCTCTGAATGTAGATATAAATGTGGACAGCAATTCATTTAAATGTAGTCAAATAATTGTTTGTTTGTTTGTTTGAAAGCTGTTAATAAAGAAACAAACAGTGACCGGAATCCCAGCATGCATCACGGTCGATGACGCAATGCTCACTGTCCCAATTTGGCATATATTTGCACACTTATGTAGTACGCATTCGAAGCCTTACTGTGCACTTCCTCTAAGCGCACTTCACAGGGTGTAGGGCGCAGTGCGAGTATTGGAATTGGGCCCATGTTGTAGCCATCAGCATTTTTGTCGCAGACAGTGACGTGAAACCTAAAACTCTGTTCGTGTCCACACGAAAATGCTTAAAACGGAGAAAGCGTAAATCTGCACTTTGGCCGAAGTTTTTAAAAAGATTTGGTTTCGTTGCGGAAATCTGCGTTTTTGTGTGGATGACGGGCCGAATCGTAGAAAAATATCGTCGTTTTGGGGGCTACCCGGCTACGTGTGGACAGGGCCTGCATCAGCTGGATGGATCATTTGTTGATTATTTATCAATGTTTGAATGAATGAAAATGAAATTTGTGTGATAAGAATAAAACAATATAGATTTTACGCAAAGTTTAACGTAAGCTTCGATCAAAGCACTAGTACGGTTTTGACCACACGCTTAGTGACGTAACAATAATTCCACATCTCACCACGTTGCTGCAAAAAGCACCACCTTATGTAATTCCATGTAACTTATCACTTCTCCTTTTGTTTATTACTTTTCCTCCCGTTCTGTCCCTTCATCCATCTGTTTCTTTGTTCTCTCCGTCTTCAGCCTGCCTCCGTTTCTTTTTGTCTTTCTCTCATTTCCCAGTCCGCTGATTTAAATATTGGAAACCCAAAGCTATCAGGCCATGACATGATTATTATTTTTAAGTCCTTGCTGTTCCCCCTCTCTCTCTCTCTCCATCTCTCAGTCCCTATTTCTCATTACTATTCTTCCTCTTCCTTCATCTCTTTATTACTCTCTCTTTCATTTTCATTCATTATTCTTTCCATCTGCAAGGTTGAAGAATTTCAGCACCAACAAATTTGAGAAATCATTAACATTTGACCGGCGTGTGTGTGTGTGTGTGTGTGTGTGTGTGTGTGTGTGTGTGTGTGTGTGTGTGTGTGTGTGTGTGTGTGTGTGTGTGTGTGTGTCACTAATAGTTTTTCTATATTGCAGAAATATATTGTTATCACAATAAAAGGCCGTGGAAAATCCTGATTATGACTTTCTGTGTCTAAAACTCAGTGCGGTGTGCAAAAATGTACCCCTAACTCTGTTTTAACTGCTATCTTGGTGTTAATTTTGACTCACGGATATAATAAATAGCTTGTGCATGTACTTTTTTAAAATACAAAACACAATACGACTGCAAGAAATCCCTTTTTGGTTGATGACACCTTGATTTTCTGCATTTATAAGTCATTTCTCTATTAGATCATTCCTCATTTTCCCACTAAATGCTTTCGATGATGAGTTAAGTGAGTAAAACTGTGTTCAGGTGATCCACAGAGAAGGTAAGGACATTGGAGTCTGCACCTGGATCCCAAAGGACGACAGTTTTCAACCTGCATGGTCTTTTCCAGGACACTGATGATTAGGTGGTGTAACTACCCTTTAATTAGATGTAGGAATAAATTGTGCCCTCATTAAGAACCTAATTAACTCAATCAATGAACAATAAAGACCATCAAAATACCAATTAAACCTCTCATAATGTGTGTGAACAGAACCATAACAGGCTGTGTTTTCTTCTGAGGGTTCAGAGTCAGAATTAAAATAGAAATATAAAAGAAGACGGAGAAATAAAGACCTACAAGTGTCTGAGAAACGTTGATGTTAGGAGACAAAATGTCCTCAAACCGACTCAGAACGGCTTTACAGTGTAACAAACGTGAGATAATTAAATTAGAGCTGCTGAGTGTTTTGCTACAGATATCATCTATTAGTAATCAGATTAATAATAAAGAGGAACTCAGTATCAGAAAGTATTCCTCTCTCACCTTGTTGCTTTTTGTTGTCACACCCTAGGAAAGATGTACAGCGCTGCTGGAAATTGTCTTGGGAGATTATAATAGCGTGTGTGTGTGTGTGTGTGTGTGTGTGTGTGTGTGTGTGTGTGTGTGTGTTACCTATATTTGGTGTTTATTTCCAGAGCTCCTGAGAGAAAAGCTCTGTTTGACTTTTTCACAACATGACGCCTCACTTCAATCACCCCCCACTTGTGTGTGTCTTTTAGTGTCTTTGTGTGTAGTTTGTGTGTCTTTGTGTGTAGTTTGTGTTCACTTGCAACACGTGTATTTTGATATTTTCTATGGTTTATTGTTTTTTTAACCAGACTTGTGCATGTACTGGTATGAGTGGGTGGCATGTGCACTTTTCGTGCGTGCGTGTGTGTGTGTGTGTGTGTGTGTGTGTGCGTGCATGCGTGCGTGCGTGTGTGTGTTGTCCACCGAACATCTAACTGGATTAGGCATCATGCTTTATTCCTGTAATGGAAGCATCAGCCCCAGAGAGGCAGAGGGAGTGTCTGAGAAACAGGAAGTGGATGTGATTTCTCCAGTGATGGAATGTAACAAAGTACAAGTACTTTGTTCCTGTACTTAGGTACCGTTTTTCTGTCATTTTATTGAGTCATTTTCTTTGTCTTACTTTTACTCCACTACATGTTTCAAAAGCAAAAGTACTTCAGTTTGCATGTTGTCTGTGCCTTACACACACAACACATATCTAATTATTAGTTACTTTTACTTTAATACTTTTACTTGAGTAATTTTTTAAAATGATAATGACCCGCACTTGTATATTGCCTTTCAGAGTCAGAGGACTCCAAAGCACTTTACACTACAGTGTATCATTCACACATTCACACGCTGGTGATGATGAGCTACAGTGTAGCCACAGCTGCCCTGGGGCGCACTGACAGAGGAGAAGCTGCCGAGCATAGGACATGATTACTGGACAACCCGCTCTACCTCCTGAGCTACTGCTGCCCTTTAGCTGCACTTTTAATTAAGTTAAAGAAAAATAATTTACTTCTACTTGATTTCTCCATATAAAAGTAAAAAGACAAGCACACACACACACCTCAGAATCACTTGTATTGATCCTATGTTTTATTATAAGTGACACTTTTGAATATTTGAGTCTAGTTTCGTACCTGTTACAGTTTTACCACCAGGTGTCTCCCATAGACCATAATTCCAGTAGCACCTGTTCCACGTTGGTAATCAGCACACCTGTGGCGATAACCTGAGGAAATACAAAATGCAGTTTTAAAATCATTATTTCATTAAAGCAAAAACTGCAATCAAGCGTTTGTGATCATCAGTAATTCTTTGCAGAATTGTTTAAATTCAGCCCCATTGGAGGGTTTTCCAGCTTGTTTAAGGTCAAAGGTCAGATATTCTCCTTGGTGTTTATTTCACCTGCAGAGGTGACGAAACATTCTGTTGAATGTGACGAGTGAGTGCGTTGGGAACATCTACAGGTTTGTCTGACGGACGGCACGAGTTAGAGTGACATGATGACAAGCGGAGTGAAAGCAGGTCACTGGACAATCTGTGTGTGTGTGTGTGTGTGTGTGTGTAGCGGGGACAGATGTCCAAGGTCCCACACCATGAGTATGCATGAATGTGTGTGTGTGTGTGTGTGTGTGTGTGTGTGTGTGTGTGTGTGTGTGTGTGTGTGTGTGTGTGTGTGTGTGTGTGTGTGTGTGTGTTGTTCCTTCACAAGTTTAAAGCAATGTGCAGCCAATCAACTCAATGTTTCTCCCTGAAGTGATTAGATGTAACTTTAGTTTCTTTTTTAGGTTTGAGATGCAAAAACAACCAAAACTATGACTCATAACTAAAATGAGGAAATAAAAAATGTTTTGGGGCAATTCTTTTGGGATAATATGTCCTAAAATACAAAATCAACACAAAATTTTCAGTGAAATTTTTGGCAAAGCTGCATAAAAACAGAAAACACTTGCATTGTCGTGTTTCTGCATGATTAAACATGTTTGTTGACGTTTTTCTAACAGAAAATAAAGTGACTCAGTAACAATAATGTTGCATTACAACCCAGGAAGTTTGAGAAAATACCAATTTCCATAAGAAATCAACATATTTTTACTCAAATTGTGACTGGAACATACATTTTATTTGTCAAAATGAAGAATTTTTCACACTTACAAACATTATGACAATAGGAAAGTAAAAAGAGAACACTGCTTTATTAATTTCAGCGCTCTATTAGAAAATCCTGAAGCTTTATTGTTGTTTTGTTTGTTTTAGACTTTTGGAACTCAGTGAAACTTTATTTAATCCTTTAGAATGAAATCTGCAAACATCCATCTGATGTTAATAAAACATTTTTTATTGTTTTGCATTAAGGCTCATTATATGGTGTATGTTTATTATTATGAAACTTATTCTGATAAAAAAAGCATTATGGGTATTGTAGTTCTTTGTGTCAGTGTGGTTTAGCTTCTGTTTCATTATTATTCTCATTTTTAAACATTTCAACTTTAATTTCTGCTTTTCTGGATTTTGAGTCCAGCTTCATGACATTTCTGGTAATTCCATAAACCTTCTAACTGGTTTCTCATCTAGTTTGTTTTTATCTGCAAAATATTCTTTTCCTCTCAATGACTAAAAAAATTCAAGATTCACTTGTGTTTTTTCCATGCAAACAGATCAGCAGCACCATCTGGTGGTCAACGCAGGAACATGCACACAAGAGCTTGGCAGATTCAGACTGGGTGTGTTTTTCATCAGCTATCTTTGCACCCTGTTCTGTTTTTCTGTGGCCCTGTTCAGGTTGGAGGATTGTTCAGAGCAGCCTGGAGTTTATAATTAAAAAAGCAGAATAAATGGTCTATGTCTTCTAATACCATGAAGAAATATCAATGCGATACAATCAGGGGTGGACTGGGACAATAATTCAGGCTGGGAATTTGAAACCATCCCAGGCCACCACCACCCGATTAACGCAAAACACTAAAAGTGAGTCAGGTTGGGCGCCGACTGATGTAAGAGTGAAAAACAACATAATTAAAGGGACACTTTGCAACTTTATCATATTTTTAAATCATTTTCTTGAGCCAGTATGTGATAAAATGACCCTTTATTCAATCTTTGACAGTTAAAAAAAATTACAGAATAAATGTATAGATCCAAGTTTAGTGACTCACATAGTAAATGTCCCTGGTTTGACTTCAGATGGACACAAGTCCTCAGAAAAAGTATGTTCATGTACCCGGAAATAAGCTTTAGCCTGCATTCAATTGTTTCAATTCCTTCATCCTCCAGGTACTGCCTGCATACTCTTGCCACATGAGGCCGGGCATTGTCGTGCATTAGGAGAAAACCAGGACCTACTGCATCAGCGTAGGGTCTGACAAAGGGTTCAAGGATTTCATCTGGATACCTTATGGCAGTCAGAGCACCATTTCCTAGGCAGTAGAGGTCTGTGCGTCCCTCCATGGATATGCCTCCCCAGACCATCACTGACCCACCACCAAACCTGTCATGTTGAACGACGTTGCAGGCAGCATAACGTTCTCCTTGTCTTCTCCAGACTCTTTCACGTCTATCACAGGTGCTCAGGGTGAACCTGCTCTCGTCTGTAAAAAGTACAGGGCGCCAGTGGCGGACTTGCCAATTCTGGTGTTCTTGAGCAAATGCCAGTGGAGCTCTACGGTGCTGGGCAGTGAGCACAGGGCCCACTACAGGACGTCGGGCCCTCAGGCCATCTTCATGAAGTCTGTTCCTGATTGTTTGGGTAGAGACATTCACACCAGTGGCCCTCTGGAGGTCATTCTGTAGGGCACGAGCAGTGCTCAGCCTGTTCCGCCTTGCACAAAGGAGCAGGTATCGGTCCTGCTGATGGGTTGTGGACCTTCTACGGCCCTGTCCAGCTCTCCGAGAATAACCGCCAGTCTCCTGAAATCTCCTCCATGTTCTGGAGATTGTGCTGGGAGACACATTAAACCTTCTTGCTGCAGCACGTGTGGATGTGCCATCCTGGAGAAGTTGGACAACCTGTGCAACTTCTGTAGGGTTAAGGAATCGCCTCATGCTGCCAGTAGAGATAATTACTCAAGCCAAAACTAGCACGAGTGGAAAACCAGCCAAAAAAGATCAAGAGGGAGAAACTTGAAATGACCTCCACATGTTAAACCAGTCCTGTTTTGAGGGTTTTGTAATTGTTGCCACTTTAGTGCACCTGTCGTTAAGTCCATGAACACCAATACAGCTGAAAGTGATTAACAATGCCCTCAGCTGCTTAGTCAACCAGAAAATTATCAGACAGGTTTCATTGATTTCATGCCAGGCCCAATAAAAAAAGTGTTCCTGTCATTTTTGTGAGCAGTGTAGTACTAGAGAGAAGCCAGTTAGTTGACATGATTTTCTGCTTGCAGAAAGACAATATTAGTGGAGATTGTGTCCTGTTAGAATAGAAAATTGTGGTGGTGGATGATGATTAACCTTTAAATGAAAATCTGCTTTTGTGATTGCAGATTCTGTGAGAAAGAATCCCATCTCCTGCGCTTCCACTGACCACGACATCTTTGAACATGCAATCTGCTGGTTCAACTTGGCAGCAGATAGGGACGGCTCAAGGAGACATAATGGAATACAGGACGTTCAACCTACTGACCTAAATGCGTCTTGTTAACACGTTACAGTATGTTAAAACCGTTCTTCTTTATAATGTTTGTATGATTAATATTATCTGAGTAATATTGATTCCTTTGTGCATTGTTCTGTTGGTGAACAAAGTTGAACTTGCATGTTGGCAAGTTCTTATCTTACATTACTTGAACATGTAACAGATGTTCTGTAAGGATTCCTTTCACCAAATATCTATATAAATATTCCTCAGAATATTTTTATGGTTTTGTTGTGCATTTCCTTATTTAATGTAAAGGATAAGTGTGGTGTCAAATGGACTTAAGGTGTATTAAACGTAAAATATCTATCAAAAAGGCTGCCTTAATGCCATCTTAAGACGAGGCAAATTGCAAGGATCCTTAGCATGTGCAGGAACTATATGTACAACAATCATGATATTTCACACAGATCATACTGCCCCATAGTTCTTCAGTTTAATAGAGATAAGTACAGTAGATAAGCAAAGAGAAGTACAGCATTTTGTGACTGGCAGAAAAGACAATAATGCAGAAAGAATGCTTGATTTTGCATGTATTTGAATTATTTTGCTAATACATTAAATATATTTAATACTAAATATGTAGAATTATATTTCTCAAATGGCAAAGTGCACCATCAAATGTACTGTAGCGTTCATGTAGTTTTAGTAAATGTTACATGTGTTTGTTTCCTGCTGTTCAAGCATTGAGAGCTGATTGAATGTGAGTGATTAAATAAAAAAATTAGTCTGGGAACAAAAGGCTGGATAATTTTTTTTATAAAAGAGCAAACCGAGCCTGGATGATGCGCTTCATGGACGGGTCCAAAACAGACCCGGACCAGAGGATGTGCCAAATGAGTTGATCCGGACAGACTCCTCTCCGGATCCGTGACCAGGATCCGTTCCGGATCTTTTCCGGAGTGCAGGTGGACTCCAGTATGGGTCCGTTTTGCGGCTCCGTTCCAGAGCTTACGCTACCTCCAGGGCGGATCCAGTCCGGAGTCCATTGTCAGCAGTGGTTTGGCTACAGATGGAATTGTTAAACAAAATGACATCAATAACACATCAGGCATAACAGTCTGGGATACGTTTGTACTTTTGCTTTACAATAAAACTGTCCTAAAGGCCAAGTTCAAAAGCGGTGAGACTACCACATGGAAGTCTTTCACTGCTTTTGGAGTTGGCCTTTAAGAACATTAGCATAATTATTTAAAAAAATATAATTTCCCCTATTTGTGAAATGAACTTTGACAGAAATATCCCTGGACTGTCATGTCTGATGTGAGGATGCCCAACAATGGTACCATTTAAGCTGGAAATAAATGTAGCCATAACACTGTTGACAAACCTCCTGGCCTTCTCAATTCCTGCTGGTTTTACAACAGCCCTCCATCTACACCTCTGGGTGATGGACGAGAAGATGATGAGCATATGAGGGTGTAGAAGGTGAAGCCGGTGCAGGTCCTCCTCCATCATGTTGACCAGCTTCACACTGCTGACCACTTTAAAAAGTCACTTAGCTTGATGACTTATCTCAAACACTAATAACTGAGAAAAAAAAATACAGAAAAATTGCCTTTTAATTTTTAATCAGATTGCTACCTCCGTGGTTAGCTCCGTTATCTTTGATGCTAACTTCGGGTAAGCTGGCTACAACCAGGCTACATCATTTCCGTTTGATGCGCCACCCTCAGCTCCACCTTTTCGCCCATTTTGGGATTTTTCAGTCTTTGGCCCTGATGCACTTGGATGTAAACATCTGCCCTTTAGCTCCTGATCAGCTGACCGCTTCAACACACCTCGCTGCTGAATTATAGTAACGCACGCAGCGATTAGCCAGTCACTCGTCTCTGAAGAGTAATAAACCAACAGAAGTGTTTAGAAAATTATCAGAAAGATTTTCGAGCGTTACTGTTACTTTAAGACACGTTTGTAAATTGTGACTGAATGTTTAGAGTGATGAAAACACAGAGCAGGATTTCCCAGCTGTTTGTCTGACTGCTTTCATAAACTACCGTTAAGAGCAAAACATCATCATTAGCTTACCTCATCTTTGTAAATCTCGGTGCGCAGATCAATAAATCGAGTGCTGCCTGCAGGAAGCAGCAGACATCAGACGATCTCTGAAAAATGTCTGTGTCACGCTGTGGATTGAAGACTATTCACTGTGGATTAAAGACTGTTCGCTGTGGATTGAAGACTGTTCGCTGTGGATTGAAGACTGTTCGCTGTGGATTGAAGACTGTTCGCTGTGGATTAAAGACTGTTCGCTGTGGATTGAAGACTGTTCGCTGTGGATTAAAGACTGTTCGCTGTGGATTGAAGACTGTTCGCTGTGGATTGAAGACTGTTCGCTGTAGATTGAAGACTGATCGCTGTGGATTAAAGACTGTTCGCTGTGGATTAGACTGTTCGCTGTGGGAAAAAAACTGTTCGATTTTATTCTAACTTGTAAAGCCAAGAAGATTACAGATGGAAGGAAATAACCAACACGTTGTAAAAACATCTTTGAAGAAAGGAGATGTTTTGACCAGCGACTCAAGAACATATTTTATACAAAAAATTCTGAAGGACTTGAAACGTGGACAGATTGCAGAGTGTATATTAGGGAACACTGGTGAAACTGTGGCTCTGAAATGCATTAGAAACAAATTTTCTCAATCGGTTAAACGGGAAATCGAAGCCTTGAGCCTTCTCAGAGGAATAGATCCTGAAAAACACAAAATTATACGATGCATTGAACATTTTGACTTAGAGGGTTGGACCTGTGTGGCTTTTGAAAAACTGGACACAACTTTACTGGATCTAATGTGTACGAAAAATTGTGAACGGCTAAAGGTAAGTGAAATTAGAGCAATTGCTAAACAAATGTTTCTTGCTTTGAATGCTGTAAATGTTTCTGGTCTCGTTCACACTGATATAAAACTGAAAAATATCATGTTAGTCGATCAGAATGAACAGCCTTTTGGTGTTAAGCTGACTGGCTTTAGAGCAGCGTGTAATTTAGAGAAACTATCTGATATCGAAGCCCCTGAAAATTGTGGGTATAGCCCACCAGAAGTTTTTCTAGACCTCCCATTAGATGCAAGTATGGATGTTTGGAGTCTTGGCTGTGTTTTGGCATCACTTTTGCTTGGTGAGGACCTGTTTTCAGCACAGTGTGAGTACTCTTACCCCCAAGTACAAACTCGAAGTGGAGGGAAAAACGCGAAAGTTTGAGGTTGACACGGGGTCACATGTATCTGTTCTTCGTTCTAACTTTTCAGAGCTTTTACGCAGAGGTAAATATAAAGGCTTTCGTGGTGCCGCAGGATCGATCACTCACCTAAAAAACACAGGTGTTTTAAATTGTGTAGATGGAACACATCAATTTACACATACTTTTTATAGGTCTACTAAAATTCAACACAATTTAATGGGTCTTGATCTGATGGTTAAGCTAAATATTAGTATAATATCCACCCCATTTGCTGTAGCTGCCTTTAGAGACCTCTCACTTCCGTCATCATTAGAAGACCTATTAGTGAATAGCCAAGGTCATCAGACTCAAAGTACCAAGAAGCCTTTTCCTGTTTACACCAAAACACCCAAGTATACACTCACTGTGAATGGAGTACAGCTAGAGTTTGTGATTGATACAGGGGCAGATCACTCTGTTATTAGTTCTAAATTATTTCCTAAAACCATTGTTGATAACCAAAAAACTGCTAAATGTGTTTCCATCTCAGGAAAAGTGTGTAAGCTGCGAGTCTCAAAATCTTTACCGTGTGTAGATGAAAAACAAAATCATTTTTCACGTAGATTTTTGTTGTCCCCCAAGTCTGATATTTGTATTTTGGGTCAAGATCTAATGCGTTCCCTAATGATAAGCCTCATTCCCCACTAAGGGAAAATATTTGTCATTCAAGGGCTCACACATTTGGCGTCACTTCAGCCAGCTCTCGAACAGAAATACGATGAAATGAGCTAGCTATTCATGCCTTTATCTCCTCCTAGATTGCTTTAACACGCTTTTCACTTGACAAGAGATGCCAGCATATGAGACAAATTGTAAAATTGCTTGGTCAGCCTGATTTTTTAAAAAAAGGGTGGAGGAGAAAACAGTTTTCACCTTGGACCAGAGCACCCCTGAACCTATGTGGAAATTCAGAAAGCCAAAGGGATACAAACGCACAATACTACAGACAAATATTCAAATGACTGTTTAGATTCCCTGGATGACCTACTCAGAAGTTAAAACGCAGACTGCCAGTGAAGAATTACATTTAAAAGCATTTACAGACCTAAAGAAGATGTTGACATGGAATCCAGCAGACAGGATTACATCAGAGGAGGCTCTAAATCACAGCTTTATCACAATGAGACATCTAGCTGTTCACTTTGACACTTTTTATGTGAAGACGGCAGAAAAGCTAATTTTAATTTTTTAGATACAAAAAACAAACAAGAAATAAATTAGAAAATGAAGGTAAATCTAAGAGGAAGTATGTAACACGGATCAAGAATTTTTTCTCCAGAATTATAAATAAAAGACCATGTAGAAGAAAGAAAACAAAAGTATTTACTGATTTTGTCAGTTTGAGCCTGTACAGGGTATATGCAGGAATCTCAAACTTAAATTTAAGACCTTTTCAAGACTTTTTAAGACCTTGGAAAATAAAAATCAAGACTTTATCACAATGAACTAATCAACTGTTAAACACGAATATATTCTTTTTAAATACTGCATTGCTTCATTTTCCACTTCATCAAGTGGTGGGACACGTCACGTTCGGGACAGCAAGGCTGTAGCAATGGTCAAGTCACATGGTACGGAAACGCAAGCAAACAACTGGCATAGGACAACAAAAAAATTATTTTATTTTAATAGTTTACATGAATCTAATTTTATTACCTGCAAACTTAGAGGGTGTGAAAAAGGTGACAACTAACCCCCGCCCACCCGGAACAAGGTCCTTGCATGCTGCAGATTAGCATCTATGCATCTACTGGGTTTTGTAGTGACCTGACATTTACATACTTTTATTGCAGTAACCTGTTAGAATTATTTTTTAAAATCATCAATGTGATTTTTTTGCAAAATGCAAACAACGTTCTACCACGGTCACTCTGCTCAAAAAAACTGAAAAATATAATGACAGAATTGATCAGAAAATTACTAGAGATCATATTAACAATTATTATGAGACTAATTCACAGAACACATCTGAAAATATTCCAAAATACTGAAATCATTCTTAAGTAGGATGACCAGATCCCAACTCACCAAATGTAAGACAGATTACTCAATGTGGGACCATGTGAAATCCTAATGCAACGAGATTAAGTAAAAAAAAAACTTCTATTCTGCCTTTTAGCTCTAACATCACTTGTAAATATACATAAAAGTATTATTATCATCATATATTTCATGTACTATAGATTCTATTTGAATTCAACTTGAACAAGCAAACAGCTTTCAGACTATTTCACAGTTCCTATCGTTACCACAGCTTAACTCAGGCTCTTGGACCTTCTACAGTGGCTCTGAGTAACTTTAGCTAAACTTATTTAAACCATCAACTCATTTTAATAAAACAGACAGACCCACAATAAAAATGCAGGTTTAAGCAGCTTTTCAGAGTTTTCATTAAATAATTGCACTGACTTTCCACAACAGAATGATAGTTATAGTACCTGTAACGCTTTTAGGATCCATTTATGTTAATTTTGAATTAGTTTTCCACTAATATCAACATCCCATTTAAAAAATCCATACTTTTTTGCAAGTTTATTTCTTCTTAATTTCAAATCTCTATTAGTAGATATGTAGGGAAGAGGAAAAAAAACATCACTGATTTTTAATCTCTGAAAAAATTCAGATCTAACCTGAGAGTTACTGTTGTTGTTGTGAGACTGCTGTCAGATCTCTTTACTACTCGGCGTCTCTTCGGAGTTTTGTCATATCCAACTACAAAGTAGGATGCGGGTGTTCCTCTCTGGAGGTTTTCACAATAAAATGAAAGGAACGCACAAATAAAGTTTGTGGTGGTTTCAAGTTAAGATTTTTCAGCCACATCCTTCTGGGTTCCTCATCTCTGGAGAGGCGGTGAGAACCGTACCGACGCTCGCAGCTGCATGCTCTCGCACTCTGGAGGTGCATGCTCTAAACATCGCTCTTGTAGCTACAGATTTAATTTTCTCTGGTTGTTAGTACAAGCGCCAACAGCGCAACATCTTCCCGCGGCGCGTGAGTACATTTTTCGGGGGTAAATATTTTTTTAAATCCTCAATTGTTCAAATAAACTGCTACTAGCAACAAAACCTCACAATGTAAACCAATGAGTATGTGCTACTTCCGGTATCTCACCGGATGTTGCTAGCGTCAGCGTTTCTCCATGAGGCTACTCAAAAATAACGTGGATAGAGATCCCTCCAACCCGTTATTATATCAAATGTAAAATACTGAAATTTTATGATTTAGTTAACTTGAAAGTATTACAAACAACATACAAAGCTAATAAAAAATACTTTACCAACAAGCATTCAGAGTTCGGAGCAATTGCAGCACAGAATCTGAGTTTGTATTCAGAGCTGCAGAATTGTCTTGCAGATTCAAAGAAAGAGGATACAGCCCCACAACCATCTCGAAAGCTTATTTAAAGGGACACTTTGCAACTTTTTTAATATTTTTAAATCATGTTCTTGAGCCAGTATGTGCTAAAATGACCCTTTATAGAGTGTATCAAAGGCCACCCAGCCCCTGTCGCCCCCTGTGGCCAGAATATTCCACTTGCAACTTCACAGTTGCCGGTCCGGTCTTTTGGGACTTAGAAAAATTCAGCTTGACCTACTTACATTATATTATACTTATATTATTGTGGGCAGTCTAAGGCCCACCTGTACATTATTCATGCTGTCTAATCAGCCCCTTGATATGCTACACCTGTGAGGTGGGATGGATTATCTTGGTAAAGGAAAATTGCTCACTAACACACATGTAGACAGATTTCACAGCAATATGAGAGTCATGGATGTTTTGTGCATGTGGACAAAGTTTCAGATGTTTGAGTTCAGCCCATGAAAAATGGGAGCAAAAACAATTTTGCGTTTATATTTTTGTTCAGTGTATGTCACATTATGTATTTTAAATTCATAAGGTTATACAGGTGGCCATTTCTAACAGAAAATATTTTTAGCTAATATTACATTTAGGGTTGAATACTGTCCATATTTCTGTTGGACTGCTCTAACATAAACACATCATCTTTGGAAGGTTACTAAAGCTTTATTGTGAATAGGAGTAATCTAGAAATATGTGTTAGTAATATGTATATGCTGATTTAAGTTCATAAATTGTAATTGTTCAGGTCCTCGAGCTTTTCAAACGTCAGATGTTTCACAGTTTTAGATGAGCTGTGTTCAGGTAAAGTGGGTCATTTAGATCAGGGGTTCCCAAATTAATTTCTTTGGGGAACCCTTGCCCGTGTCCGAGACAAGCCAGGACCCCCAACCCCAACTCCTACACACATAAACACGTTACATGTGATCATTTACAAACTTTATACAGACATGCAGAGTTATAACTTTGATATGGAATTCTGATTATAATGTAGGGTGTGTTATTGGGATTTTATGAATGTAATTTTTACAAATAAAATCCTGCTAACCTCACAACCTCAGCAAAGACAAAATTGTGGGGACCACCTTGGGGGTCCTGACCCCCAATTTGGGAACCCCTGATTTAGATTACAATGGAAACCAGTTATGTCTGAGGATTCTTTTGGCAGAGGGACACAGATCACTGAATGTAAACACAAGTTGAGGTTGATGGTTCTTCCTGTGACGTGAACAGGTTAGACACCATCTCTTCCTTAATTTTTTTATTTATTTTATTTTTATCTTTATTTTGTTACATGCACATCCCCATCTCAACAACAAATTAACATATGAAATTTAGACACTTTTATGTCCACCACTCATGTTATTTCAAGCATATATACCATTACCATGTACATGTCCAAAAGGGAGTAGGGAGAAGTATAAACTTATCCTACCCCTGTCATTTACACACACAAAAAAGAAATATATATATATAATTATATATACATACATACCTACATATACACATATATATACATGTAAATATAAAAAAATATATATATATACATATATATACATACATTAAAAACAAAAAAAAAAAAAAAAAAAAAAAAAAAAAAAAAAAAAAAAAAAACAGCAAATGAATAAATAACTAAAATCACTAAACACACTAAACAACAAAGTCAACCCAATACAAAACTAAATTTTCCTTTTCTAACCCTGCCACCAATTAATACAGAAGATTTTGTAGGATTCTAATTGAATATACCCATTACCGTCTTCCTAAAACTCTATGCTCTTCTTCCTGGTATGTTTCCAAAATAAAGTTTTTATATTCACTTTTAAATTGTTTAATACTCCCGCTTTGCTTAATACTGTCTGGTAAGCTGTTCCACAATTTCACCCCACCTATTGACACTCCGAAACTCCTCAGTGTTGTACGTATCCTTTTTGTTTTAAAATTTAAATTACCTCTCAACTCATAATTACCTTCTCTTTTTGTAAATAATTTTTGTATATTTAAAGGCAGTTTATTATTTATCGCTTTATACAAAATTTGAACTGTTCTAAACTTAACTAAATCTTCAAATTTTAATATTTGCATTTTTAAAAACAGTATATTTGTGTGCTCTCTATATTCACTTTTAGTCAAAATTCTTATAGCTTTTTTCTGCATAGTAACCAATATTTGCGTGTTTGATTTATACGTATTTCCCCATACTTTGACACAATAACATAAGTACGGTATCACTAATGCACAGTATAATATATATAGTGCCCTCTAATTTATCAAATGTCTTACTTTTCTCATAATAGAGAAACTCCTCCCCAGCTTTAAACAAATATGATTTATATGTGGCTTCCAACTAAATTTATTATCCAGAACTACACCTAGAAACTTTATTTGTTCAACTTGTGCTATCTCAAACTGATCTACCATTAATTGGATTTTTTGTTTCTTTTTTCCACAGCCAAAAACCATACATTTAGTTTTATCCAAATTAAGTACTAATTTATTTGTGTCACACCATCTTTTAATATTTTTCATTCCCTGTGTAACCTTATTCACCACCTGCTGCAGGTCTTCTCCTGACGCAAATACATTTGTATCATCAGCAAATGTTACCATCTTTAAATCTTCCACAACCTTATTTATATCATTAGCATAAAGTATAAATAATTTCGGTCCCAATATTGATCCTTGTGGCACTCCACAACTAATCTTCCTCGGCTCGGATTTACATTCATTTATCTGTACATATTGTTGTCTCTTTTCCAAATAGCTATGTATCCATGACACTGCTAAACCTCTTATTCCATACCTCTCCATCTTTTTTAAAAGTATTTTGTGATTCATTGTATCAAAAGCTTTACTGAAGTCTAAAAACACACCCATCGAATACTTTTTTTTATCCTGGCATTCTGTTAAATCTTCTACTAGGTCCAGTAGCCCCAATGCTGTAGATCGTCCTGCCCGGAAACCATACTGACTCTCAGATATTAATGCATGTTTCTCTATGAAATTATCCAATCTATTTAAAAATATTTTCTCCAAAATCTTGGCAAACTGTGAAAGAATTGATATTGGCCTATAATTTGCAAAGTTGGACTTATCCCCATCTTTAAATAATGCCCCCCCCCCCCCCTGCTGCCCGCGCCGTCCTGCTCGATGACGCAGTCCCATGCGTGGTCCAACGCGTACACCCCGTCGTCCCTGTTCATGGTCCCCCGTCCACGTCTCCTTATCTCAATAGCTTCTTTAATCCATCTTTTATATTTTTGTTGTTCTGTGTTGATAATCCTTGTTCTGTCCCAGTCCATGATGTGGTTTTCTCTGGTGCAATGATCTGTGACTGCTGATTTCCTTATTGTGCTCTCTGCTTCTTGTTTTGTTGCTCTTGTGTGTATTCTTCTTGTTTCTTTTTCACATTCTTTTCTGTGTTCTGCTGTTCTTGTGTTAAGTTGACGTCCTGTTTCTCCTATATATGTTTTATTGCATAATTTGCAGGGGATTTCGTAAATGACTCCACATTTTTTTCCTGTTGGGATCTTATCTTTGGGGTGTAGCAGTCTTTGTCTAACTGTTGTGTATGGTTTGATTGGTGTGTTTATCTTGTATTTTTTCATTACTGCTACTATTTTTTCTGTCGTTCCTCTGATGTATGGGAGGGTTATTACTGGCTTTGGTTCTTGTTTCTCTGGGTTCTTTGCTTTTCTTTTTGGTTGCTCTATTCTTTCTGCTCTTGTTTGTTGCTTTCCTCTACTAATCGCCCACGTTGGATATCCACAGGTTTTTAGTGAGTTGTGTATGTGTCTGTTTTCTTGACTGCAGTCTTGTTTTTCTGTTATAATTTTCGCTCTGTTGTATAGTGTTCTTATCACTGACATTTTGTGTATCGTGGGATGTTCTGATGTCCATATAAATATTGATCTGTGTGTGTTGGTTTTCTGTATGTATTTATTTTAAGTGTTCCATCTTGTTTTTTGCTGATCCTCATGTCCATGAATGTAATACTGCCCTCTGTTTCTTCCTCATATGTGAACTTAATGTTTCCTGTGTTGTCTATGTTATTTAAATGTTCTGTTAATGCTTGTGTTTTTCCTTTAGGTATGATTTCTAATATATCATCCACGTATCGTTTCCATAACTTTATTTGACAGTTTTCGGGTGCAGTGTTTAATGCTTTTTGTTCCAAATCTTCCATGAAAAACTCGCAGAGGGTTGCTGATAACGGATTCCCCATCACGAACCCTTCCAGTTGTTTGTATATTGTCTCGTTGTAACTAAAATATGTAGAATTTGCCACCAGTTTTATTAGCTGTGCTATGTCATCTATTGTTAAATTTGTTCTTTTCCGTAGGGTTTTGTCTTGTCTGAGTCTGTCTATTACTATGTCTATGGTTTTTATTGTTGGTGTTTTTGTGAATAGAGATGTGACATCATGTGATACTAGTATGTCCTCTTTTTGCAGTGTGATCTTTTTTAACTCCTTTGATAACTCTATGGTGTTTTTACAATGTTGTTCTGTGTTCCCTAATAGTGGACTGATGATTTTACTGATATCCTTTGCCATGTTATATGTTGGAGTTCCTATACTGTCTACTATTGGCCTAAGTGGCGTGTCTTTTTTATGTATTTTCGGTGTGCCGTATATTCTTGGAATAATGTTTTCCGTTGGTATCCAGTGCTTGTATGTTTTTTCTGTTATTCTGCCCTTTTCTTGTATCGGTTTGAGTATTTTTTTCATGTTCTTCTTTATCTCTTCTATTGGATCTTTTTTTAATATCTTGTATGTGTCTTTGTCTTCTAACATATGTTCCATCTGTTCTTTGTACTTTTCTTTATCCATTATTACTGTTGTCCTTCCTTTGTCTGCTGGTACTATTGTAATGTTTTCGTTTTTTGCTATAGTGGTTATGGCCCTTCTTTCTTCTTTGGTGACATTACTGTGTTTTATTTTGCTGCTCTTCAGTATCCCGACTACGCTGTTTCTAAGTTCTGCTTTCTTTCCTTCTTCTGTGATTTGTTGACATGCTATTTCCGTCGCTACTATAAATTCTTCGTATGGTATATGTTTCGGTGTTATTGCAAAATTGAGTCCTTTCTTTAATATGCTTTCTTCTGCTTTGGTCAGTTGGTGTTGTGAGAGGTTACATACCCATGTAGTGTTTTTGTTCCCATCTTGTTCCTCCTTTTTATTTTTTCTTTCTGTGAGCTTTGTTAGCTTCTTTATATGTCTATTTTTTACTTTCTGAAATTCCTTCTCTTGTTGTTCCATCATGTGTCCTTTTAATAATCCTTCCGTTGTTCCATCCAGTTTGTGGTTGATGCCGAAACTAAATATTTGACTCACCGGCCAACTTGGCCGGCAGATGCTAAAATCTACCGGCCAAGCATATTTTTTACCGGCCAAAATTTTAAATGATTTATATCTACCCAAAGCACGTTATTCTATAATATATTATTTTTGATCCAAACAGAGGAGTGACAACATAATTAAATCATCATTAATAAGAAAAACAACTTTTTAGTAATTTCTGATTTTTTATTTTTTACTTTATAAAAATGTTTTTAATGAACTCTTTTATTGAAATCTAGTAGACTCCTTGTTTTCTCTGTCTATGAAATCTGGCCTCCTGCTTCTGACAATCTGTGCAACAGCATTACAGCCTTTGGTAGTCCCACATAAACACGAATAGGTAGACGCTGGAGAGCGTAACAGCATCGCCGCCATATTGGATGGGTCCCTCACGCTCTGAACCCAACTGGAGTTGCAGGGTGAGCTACTATGCCTGCTTTTTCTACAGCCTACAGTTGCAACAACCGGCTCACTATTGAAAACAGATCACGTGGGACTTTTCTGAGACTTTGCTAGCCTACCCAATGGGATTTTATATTTTCATTTATTTTGTTTAATTATGCCATACCATGTGCCTGATTTTGTGAAAAAGTTTGATAAAATGTGTTTTTTAGTTGGGTAAGCACCTTCCTCAGTAGAAATAAATGCACTGGGGGCGAATGGAGACCCATCTAAGATGGCGGCCGGCCACTACGGCAGCACCCGTCCACGGAGCGTCTATGTCTGTGGTCCCTGATCTCTGGAGAACACAGCTACACCATGAGAATATCTTGTAATGATAAGAACAAATAGAAGTTGTCTTATTTGTCTGTTCGGTTAAGTGAGGTGAGTTATGAGTGACCTGGAAGTGTTTGTGGGCACACGGAAACGAGAGGCAACCGCCGTGCATGTATCTGTTTAAGCTAACAGATTAAAAGAGCGCCGTCTCCTCAAGACATAAAGAGTGTCGTTATTGAAGAACTCACGCACACAAAACGCAACATATCTGAAAGTATGTCAGGACTTATACACACCTGTCCACACCTGAGCTAACATCACTCAGAATTTAACCATAAGCCCTATCACAAAAAAAGTTTTGAGCCTAGTCTTAAAAGTAGACAAGGTGTCTGCCTTACGGACTAAAGCTGGCAGCTGGTTCCACAGGAGAGGAGCCTGATAGCTAAAAGATCTGCCTCCCATCCTACTTTTATTTATTCTAGGAACCACCAGTAAACCTGCAGTCTGAGAGCCAAGTGCTCTGTTAGGAACATATGGAACAATCAGATCGCTGACGTATGATGGAGCTTGATTATTAAGAGCTTTATATGTGAGAAGGAGGATCTTAAAATCTATTCTGAATTTAACAGGCAGCCAATGTAGGGAAGCTAAAACAGGACAGATGTGGTCTCTCTTTTTAATTCTCATCAGAACTCTAGCTGCAGCATTTTGGACCAGCTGAAGACTTTTAACTACATTCTGTGGACCTCCTGATAGTAATGCAATAGTAGTGAAAGTCATTCAGCAAAAAGGTCTCAAGAGTGTTTGGGTAATAAGAAATGTGTTGGAGTGAAACAACATGTAGACTCATGCAGGAAAGTCCAGAAAGAACCTAAATCATTTAATTGACCTTTCGCCGAGCCCCGCCCCCCTTAGTGACTGTTGCTAAGTCTGACAAAGTGGGTCAAACACTGACCAGATCGGCAGATTGCTGAGATGGAAAGAAGTAGACAGATGCGTGTCAGCGACATTTTTTGGAGCAATTCCTCTGCAATATCATCCAGATGGAGGCAAAAAGGGTTACAGTATGCTGTGGAGGGATATATTAGTGTTGGCTCTGCTGAGCGAAGTGTAGCAGGGAACAAGGAGTTGGGAGTTCATAAGAAGAAGGCGGCGTCCAGGGACGCGTGGATCCGAGGAGCGATGGCGGGGATGCGGTGGGAGCCAGGTCGTTTATAAGAGCTCAGACCGTGGTGGTAATGTGGCACAATCGTGTCCTTTTCATAAAAGATTACGCGATGGCGGCATAAAGGAGGTATGGGGGCGGTCTCTGCGCTGTCACGGACTTCCGTGTATCTTGGACATAACTTGCTTTTTATTGCGATCAAAGCTGCTCTCACATGTTTTTCACAAGCAGCTACAGGTGTCTGTCCTCCACCGTCCCTGTGAACTCTCAGATGGTCTGAGCTGCAGGCAGCTCTAATGGAGAAAAGCTCCCGGCGCTCTGCATCACTCCAGTTTATCATCTCAGCTGATTCTGTTTACAAAACGAAACTTATGCCCGTGTTTACTTTCATTTTCAGTATAGTTCCCGGCCGGAGCTCAGCATTAATTCATCACGTGATCATGACACCACCCTCTGTTGCACCAAGGCTTAATGTGCGTTTAGAAGACACACCGTTGCGGTAATATTATGCTGATTTGCCGGCACAGTGTGTCTTCTAAAGGGTCTTGGGTAGTCTGGGAGGCGGACCTCGGCGGGGAGCACTCATGCTTGGCCATTGCTGGTTGAGCTCGATGAGGAGGTTCTGACCATACGCAACGAAGGAGACAAGGCTACTATCGAGGCTAATGCTTAGTGGTGTAAATTAGGCTTAGCTTCGTCATCTTGTTTGAAGTTGTCGGACAATAACGGTCGCTATGATGTGTGGTTGGACAATAGCCGTTTTGGGGGCGGGGCCGGCGAAAGGCTAATTGTGAAGTATGTGGAAAAAAATTTGACACATTATCAACCTTAAACAAACATACAGGAGAGAAACCTTTTACATGTGAGCTCTGTGGACAAAGATTTAGCCGTAAGTCAAGTTTAAACAGTCACATGAGAGTCCACACAGGACAGAAGCCTTTTGCTTGCTAGCTAACTACAGCAGCTACTTTAACGTAACACAGTGGGTAAAACAGACATGAAACAACCATGGTCCTAAGTCAGAACCAGACAGGGTGAAGCTGCGTTTAGTCATTATGCTGCTCATAGATGGAATCAGCTTCCTTATGGCCTCAAACGTGTTCTAGTAACTTTTAAATAAAAATTAAAAGCCTTCATGTATTCATCAGCCTATGATTGAATGTTTCTTATGCTGCACCTTCTGCACTGTAACTGCTAAACATTTGACTATGCCCTCTATCTAATTGTCTGAATGATTTCTTTGTGTATTTTGATTGATGTTTCTGTTGTTCCTGTTCTGTAAAGCACATTGAATTGCCTCCACGTTTGAAATGTGCTATATAAATAAAGCTGCCTTGCCTTAAAAAAGCTGTAGGCCAGATTTCACTTTTTGTGTTATTTATTGATGATAGTGATAATTTAGTTAGCTTTTAAAGCTCACATTTCACTAGTTACATTAGAAACAATATCATTACAACTCAATAACCTGCTAAAATGCACTAGAAATGACGTCTTCCTCACAGATGTGTTTTAAGCAATATCAGTACCCTGCTCCCCACCTTCTATCATAGATCAGATCCATTTGCGATCATCACAACTTTTTTCACAGTAGTATTTGGTTGTTTGATTCCTAAAGATGTTATTGGGGGGAGGGGGCCTAAAGCAACACCTGCACCGGGGCCCAGCTCAACCTTGCTACGCCACTGGGTGTCAGAGCCATGTTTAGGCCGTTCCCCAAAAGACGGAGCGAGTCCCCCACGGGGGTCAACCGTGCGTTGAAGTGGCGGAACGGTGCATACGCCAGCCCAAGCAACAGCAATTGAAACATGTAGAGAGGAAAATAACAGTCACAAGAGGACCAGGAGTAAGTCACAGGCTGAAAGCTGAGGCCAGAACCTGTAGAGAGCTCACGCAGTACCCTGTCTACCTCACTAACCCGAACCATGGTCGGTGTAACTGCCAGATTTATTTCTCCTTTACCTTTAAATGGTTTTTACTGTTTGTTTTTATTAAATGTAGTTTTACATGTCACCTTCAGATGGCGCTGTAGTGCTATATAGAGCATAAAAAGGCAGCTCTGCACGGTCAGAGAAAAATAATGCTGCAAGGTGAACATCTTTACCTGCATATTTTAAGAAAGATGAAGACAAAGGAAGAAGCAAGCCTAATTTCTTTTGATAGCACACAGCCAACGTGGTATTAGTATTCTGTATTTTGTTACATAACGAGTGTATAAGCGCTGGCCAGGAACGCGCAATTGAAGGGTGCAAGTGCAAGTATTGGGATTGGGCCTCAGAGTGGGATTCGGCTCTCATAAATGATGTCACTGACGAAGATTTGTTAAAAAAAGGGAAAAGGCTTGATTTAAAAAAAAGTATCTCTTTGTTAAATCTGAAAGCGTTTCTTCCTTATTTAAATTGTTGTTTTTCTGTTGGTAAAAAAATGAAAAAGCTTTCTTATACAAACCGATGGTAAAATAAATTGTCAGGTTCCGGGGCTGTGGTTGTTTGTGTATATATTCCGTCATCCACAGGCTTGTTGGAGGGCTCATGGAGACGCTCAGGGCTACACCTTCCAGCTGATCTCTGCAGCTCACTCACCTGATCATCTAATCAGGCTGGAGGAATAAAGGAGCCAGGGAGTCAGCCACTCAGTGCCAGACTGTTTGCCTTCGTGGTAACGTCCAGCCACCAGGACCTGTTCCGAAAACCTTCCCTGTCCTGACCACCTTTAATTATCCCCACAGGATTCCAGACTTCAAGCCACGCTGACGCTTCCAGCTTCTCAGAACCATCTTGACTGCTCACTTCCTCACCTGCAGAACCACGGCTGCCTCTCCCTGGCTTTTGGATCTCCTCCTGTCCTCCCGTGCGTCTCCGTTACGCCGTAAGCCATTCAGCTTTAATCATTACCCTCCTTCTGTTGTCTACAACTCACCTCCAAGTTGCTCCAGCCCCACCTGATCCTCCTCTCCGGTCTACAGCCCCAGTTCCTGCTCACCTCTCCAGCATACCTGTCAGTCTCATCACAGTAAGGGGTCTCAAGCTATTATTCGACATTCCTCCTTGCTCAGTTCATCACCTTCTGTGTTATTCCTTTCAGTCCAGACCTTCGGCTCCAGAACCCAATTCAGTACCGACTGCCTCGGCCAATTCCAGAAAAGAAACATTTATTTACACCATTTTTCTGCTCTCCTGAGGGTTTCTCTTGTATGTGGGTCAAATATATCCCTAAAACCATGACATAAATGGGGTTTTTTCCCCCAAAATAAGATGGACAAAATACATTAAATGAATAAAGTACTAATGCATCAGCTGTAAAAGCATGCTAGATAATTTTGTATATTTTAATGCAAGTAATGTGCATTACCGCCACCTACCTACCGATCTGTGGACCGGCACGTCTCCCCCTGATCAGCCCTGAGCCCTGGGCATGAAAATGGGGCAAGAAGAGGCCAGGCGTCAATATAGGATGAGTCGGGAGTGAGTTAGAATGTGTTGGCGGGGTGTGTTGGGGAGGGACAGCGGCTGTCAGCAACTGATGATCATGATGAACGTATGGGATTGTTCATTTCTCCCGATTGTCAGTCCACCACTGGCACAATAAATGTTCTTTTATGTAAATAAATGTCAATCTGAGCCAGGTGGTTAGAGGGTCATGGTTCACTCCCAGCCTAGCCTAGTTTACATGACATAATATGGGTTGTTAGGAGATCATCATGCCTGTTATCACTGTTTTTGTTATGTTCTGTTTTTTGTTTATAATGTGTACCCGTTAGACATAACAGTGTTGTCTTATGTTTTTAATGCAGTGAGAAGGACGATGCAGAGATACCGCAAGATGATGAAAAATAAAGTTGTAAGAACTTGTTTTAGTACATTTTTCTATCATTTTTGTTCTACTTTTATAGTTATTGTTGATGCAGGGTCCTACAAGTGAAACATGTCTTGTCAAGAAAATTTCATCAAAACTGAAATTAACCTTTGTGGGATTTATGGTTGTGAATTTGCTGATCAGATGAAATATATTTTATTTTTAGTGTTTAATTTCAGTTTCCTTGTTTGGGTTATTCCATGCTGATTTTACAGAAATCTTATTCTGTCTTTTCGGTTTTCTCTGGTGTGCACGTGTGCCAAATATTATAAAAACAGAACGATATCGTGTTAAAGGTCAACTTCACTGAGAAACCATTTTTTATGTATTAATTTTTTTAAATAATGGGTCACTGAATTTTTCATGCAGGCTGAACATGAAAATAGTCTCCTGCACCTATCTCCTGCATTAGCTTCTGATAGAAATAGACGGTGACACTCTAGGATTAGAAAAGCCTGACAGCGTGACATCACACTGTCACTTAACATTCATGGACTCACCCATCTTGACTCACGACAGGGAAGGCTGTTGTTGGTTTAGCGTCCAGGAAACAGCAGAGAACGTCTCGGGTAGTAGAAGCTGACCGTTAGCATTAGCAATTCCACCACACAGCAGAACTCCTCCAGGCTTGTGTTATTTGTGGAAATAAAACAACGCTGCAGAGCAAACAGAGTCAGCGGTAGAGTCATGTTGGTGTTAGCCAATCAAAGGAGAGATGTCCAAATATCAGGAAGTAAGACTGCAAATCCTGTTGTGTTCTGCCACTCTCCTCCAGCTGACTTCTACATCCTCCAACAGGCGCAATGGAGCTTTTTTCCCCAGAGAACTACTTACAAGACATGCATTCCCACTATAGACCACTGCAGATGTATTAAAAGTATGAGTAAAGCTGACCTTTAAAGCAGCATTCCGCAACTTTGCAGTTATATGGTCTCTGTCGCCCTCTCGAGGCTTGCTGCGTAAAGTCACTGTCGTAAAATCAAATCTATCTCTCAGTAATAAGAGGCATGTTTACATTCATAATGTCAGGCAAAACAACGAAAACAAACTTTTCCACCTCCACACGTTGAGTAAATAGTTTTATCAGGACTGTATAATAACGTTATGCCCGACCAAACACAATAACCCCGGTGAAATCATTTATTACTTACCTAGCCATTAGCAGCACGGCTAGGTTAGAGTCCATAGTTCATGCCTTTCTTTCTAAAAGAGCTCTCCAGCGAGGAAAAGACGGCCCAATAATAACTCTGGTCTTTGCTCTTGCTTTATGACGTTCTTCTTTTCTTTTCCTACATTCCTCTGATAAGGGATTTCTAGCTTTCTTTGGTGAATCTGCCGCTGCTACAGCAAGTCTACGTTATACAATTATGGAAAGCCAAAGGGATAAAAAAATGCGCGTTCTAAACTCGCATTATGTCCGCCAAAACGCTCGTTCAAGACGCACGTTTTGGCGTACATAATCCTCGCTTTTAGAACAGGTGAGTTTTGCCCCCTTTGGCGTCAAAACGCATGTTCAAGACGCGCATTTTGGCGGACATAACGCACGTTTAGAATGCACGCTTTTTTTAATCCCTTTGGCTTGCCATATTCTGCCGTAAAACGACACCCAGTCAGTACTTCCGGCGCTACCCAAAGCACAAAAACTGCATAGCGCAGTAAACAGACGTGGGACCCCCCCAACACTTTCACAGGTATGAAAATGAACATAATAGATAATACTATGACGCTAAAACTTTACAAAAAAGCATAATTTTAAGGTGTAAAAGTTGCAGAATGTTGCTTTAAGATTACCACCCTTTATAAATGTATGCATCTTTCCCTTGAGGTGAATAAAACAGGAAGTGGTCGCAAATCACTGAGATTCAAGTTTTAAGATATTTGGACATTTGCAGGCTCACAAAAACTTGATTATGAGACAATGTGTCCCATCAAAATAAAGTTTACTATCATTATTATTATAAGTCAGGATATGGGCAGTGGCACCCCAATTGGTGGCTAGTGGTGGCCATGGCCATTCATAGAAAATAGCTGGCCACCGCACTGACACCTCATATTCATGTTCACACAAACTATAAATGCATCTTCTTTCATCAAGACATAAATGCAAAACCTAATATAATTACTGAGTAAATAAACAACTCATAATTAAAATGAAGTGTGAAACAATTGTGAAAATTGTGAGCATTTTCAAAATAAAAGTATAAAGCTCCATAATTTTTGCCAATGTTTTTGTGAAGACAGCAACAGGCTTATTATACTCTTCTAAAATTCTTAAAATATAAATGTTGAAATAAAACGAGAAATAACTCTTTGAAATGTCTTTTTTTGTGTGCTTTTCAAACTTGAGGTGAATGTGTTGGATGTATTTTGTTTTTTAATAAAAATTGATGAAGAAACAACATATAATGTGCAGCAACAGGCTAAAGTTTCCCAGAGTTTTTGCAAGGTGCCACCCCAGAAAAGTTTTCGGGCCCCCCGTGAAACTTTTCTAGAGACGCCACTGGATGATGGGGAGAAACTCTACCTTATGAATCATGTGCAGATGATTTTTGTTGAGTTGTTGCAGTAGAGGCGTCTGCCCTGTTGACCGCTAGTGTTTTAATTAACACGTACAGTGTAGCACGAGCCATATCTCAGCCAATCACGATCCAGAGTCCAGATCCGAGAGATTGGAGTCGTTTTTCAGCTGATTACAGCTCCGAGCTGATCTTCAAACAGCTCAATGTGACTGTAGAAATAACCCGTGACTAAACCAGACGCTAGTTGCCTATTTCAACCATTTAATGTCACGTTTTGTCTTGAAATAAACTTTCAGGATGTTTTCCCTTCCGCTGCTTCTCCTTCTTCTCTCCTCCAGCCGAAGTTGGTTCGGTTTGGTTTCGGCTTCTTCCGCCGTGCAGGACGCTTACGACGCGGTGGTGAGCGTCGTGTCACCGGGACAGAGCCATCTGACCCACGACTCTCTCCGCTCCCTCTTTAATACACTGCAGACCCGTGTGCAGTGTGGTGGAGTGCCGTGTGAAAAGGTAAGTTTTATTAGGCTACTAACTTCGCTGCCAGGTAGAGAGCCAGGTGCCGAACAGGTGAGGTGGAGACGGGTCGAGGTCCAACAGCTGTTCACCACGTTGATTGATTTTACCTGGGGGTATTAACCTGGTATAATACGTTCATGTTGTTAAAATAAAAACAAAACAAAATGTGCATTTAACTATATATTTACATTTGTTATTTTATAGGCAGTCAGGTTAAAATATACTGGGCCTTAATAAAAAATGTTCCTAAAAAAATCAAAGTAAAAAAAATGTATTAAAACTAATACGGAAGAGGATTAGGGCCACTGAAAAGAAAAAAGAAAGAGAACTCTGACTTTAATCTCAGAATTCTGACTTTAATCTCAAAATTCTGACCTTTTTCTCAGAATTCTGACTTTTTTCTCAGAATTCTGACTTTTATCTCAAAATTCTGACCTTTTTCTCAGAATTCTGACTTTAATTTCATAATTCTGACTTAAATCTCAGAATTCTGACTTTTCTTCTCAGAATTCTGACTTTAATCTCAAAATTCTGACCTTTTTCTCAGAATTCTGACTTTAATTTCATAATTCTGACTTTAATCTCAGAATTGTGACTTTTCTTCTCAGAATTCTGACTTTTATCTCAGAATGAAAAAAGTCTGATTTTTTTTTCTTTTCAGTGGCCCTAATCCTCTTCCGTAGTGTAGAAAACCAAGAAAAATCAAACTTTGACTGTTTTCATTTTTGGTAACACTTTATCATAAGGGTCCCTTTGTTAACATTACCAATATTGTTAACTATTAAGTGTCCTTAAGGTTAGGACAAAGGGCCAGGGGGGCGGGGTGTCTGATGCATTACATAATATAGTTAAGCAGTTGTTAATGCTTTATTTAATAGTTTATTAATGCTTAATAATGCACTAAGTAACGTTAATAAAGAGACCCTTATTGTAAAGTGTTACCTTATTTTTTTAATGAGGCCACAAGGTAGAGATAAATGTATATTGGTAAAGCATGAAAATCTCTGTAAAAGCTGAATTTTTAGTATGTTGCAAAATTCCAGTGAAAAAGAGACATCAGCAGTAAGCTGTGCAAAGGAACCGGTGCTTCAATTAATTTGAGGACCACTTGGCAAAAAGATAATTCACAACCAGAGAAAATATTTAAACAACTTGCAGATTTCCCAGGTTTGAAAATTCCACCAGGTTGTGTAATACTCAGGGAACAAAAATGTGTTTGTTCGGAAGGAATGTCAAAGAACAAAGCTTCTTTTTGCTAAATATAACTAATAATAATAATACATTTTATTTATAATGCACTTTACATTTCAAAGAAATCTCAAAGTGCTAGAAACTGCCCTGTTTAGGTTAAACCGATCTTTGAACAGATGAATGTTTTGTCGTGAATCTCATGGCCACATTTGGCAGGATCCACTTCAGACTTATTGGTGATGTAAATGCAGAATGAGGTCACTTATTTGTTGAACTGTTAATATCAGCAGCTAGTTTAAGGGATATTTCACCCCAAAGTGAAATTTAGTCAGTTTCCGCATTCCTCAGAGTTAGATAAGTGGGATAAAGAATTTTGTAACCAGCCCAGTCATTCACTTAATCTGGCATGAATTCCGTTGGCTTTAGCTTAGCGTAAACAATGTAAGTGAATGGTAACAGCTAGCATTTCATATCAAAGTCAAGAAAATTATTGATCCTAATTTTCTTGGTGATCTCAAAAATCAACTTTAAATTAAAATAATTAGAAACACGGAGGAATTACAGGTGCCAATTTTGACTTGCGACTTCATAATGGCAAAGCAACGCTGTAAGCTGTTGCTGCAAGGTACTAGGAAACACGCCCCAAAACGCACCATTTGCTGTCATTAGGGTGAAATACTGTAAATATTATACAGTAAACCTGGAAGTGACAATGTCTGCCAGACGTCACTCCACTGCGTCCTGTCCTTGTGCCTAGCAGCGATGGTTTACAGTGGTGCTAGTTGTTACCATTCACTTACATTGTTTATGCTAAGCTAAAGCTAACAGAATACTGCCAGATTAGGAGAATGACTGGGCTGGTTGCAAAATTCTTTGGAAATATGACGACAGACTACATTTCATTTTGAGGTGGAATATCCCTATGAGACTATAAAGTGATCTGAGTGACTCCTGCGTATTTTTAGGCGTATCTTTTAAGACACTTCAAATATGGAGTAAAAACAGAGTAGAAGCACGGTGGTGGAGGGGTCATTATTTGGGCTTTTTTCTCTCACTGAGTTGATCAACTTCCTCTAACAAAATACTGAGTATGCTGTTTCTTTTCTATTGTATAATTGAAAGTATTAGAATTTAGTACAGAGTAAATTAGATGAAGTTGATATTTAATAAATTGTACTAATCTGACAGCTGAAGCTTTTTAATTTGATTCTGAGAGCTGTAACATTTTAGTTGACTAAAGGAACTTCTCCATATATATATATATTATGTAAGAGGCCATATGGGAGTTTATTACTCCAGTTAAAGGGTATTCCACAAGCTGATAAACAACAGGGTGGAGCCAAATTGTAAGTGAAAGGTTTACTGCTCTATTTGCATCTTGCATTTTTGTTTCCTGGTTTCTCTTCTTTGCCAACAAATTTACTTATTTCCTTGAAGCTAACATTTTTATTTTGTCAATTATTTACTGTATTTAATAGCATCCGATTATATAAAACTATTTGAATTTTTGAAAAGTTTAATTATTGTAACTTCAAAGTCATTTCAAACAACTTTAGCTAGAGTTTATTAGAATTATAGGAAATCTAACATAAGATTCAAAACTGGGGTATGTTTATACATTTTTCCATTTTTAAATTTATGTTTGACCAAAGACTGTTGACCCAGTTTGCACAATAAAGTTATTTTGAAACCAATTTTCATCCACACTGACTTGATGAGCTGTGTTGTAAAAAGCAAATCAAACCTTTTATCAGTGCAAAGTCCTTGAGCTTCTGCGGTGACGGCTGTAAAATGCATGAGTGCTCATGTGGCAGGCTCTTTTATCGCATGACACTGATTTTATTAAAAGCGAAACGCCAACTTGGGAATGTCACCCAAGGAATGTTTTAAAATTACCCCAAGGCACATATTCATTTCTTGCCCAAGAAGTTGAGTCGTTTACGGGGTGTTAAAAATTATTTATTACAACACAAAAAAAAAAAAAAAACAGTTCAAGACCGAATTAAAATCATCTTAAAACCTATAGCCAAGGCTTACCAGTGGGGTAGGGGACCACCACAGGCAACTCCACCCACCACCATGTCACCCACTGTGGACAAAGTGCTGCAAACCAAAAAGACAAAAACTGGAGATACCACTGCAGTGAGACCGCCACACCCACTGGGAACCTTGGTGTATTTATTGAACCTGTAAATCAGGGGTCCCCAATCCTGGTCCTGAAGGGCCGGTATCCAGCAGGTTTTAGTTGTAACTCTGCTTCAACACACCTGATTTCAATTAGCAAGTGATTAGCAGGCTTCAGCAGAGCTTGATGAGCTGCTGCACAGGTGATTCAACCACTGAATCAAGTGTGTTTGAGCAGAGAAACCACAAAACCTGCTGGATAGCGGCCCTCCAGGACCAGAATTGGGTACCCCTGCTGTAAATGAACCGAATAAAGAGACGCGAGTAAAATTATCTCTGCGCAGAGGAGAGTGGGAGAATCTGAGTGTCGATAAGATGTATACCAACCCAACTCCGATTGTCCTCTGTGTGTTTTTATTAGAAGCATGGACATAGGCAACCAATCAGCTAGACATGCAGTAGTCTACTCTAGCCAATAACATTCTGTTGCTAGGCTGAGGAAATAGTTTTTGTGGTGGGTCATTTTCTGTTATTTTCGGTGTAGTCTGCCAAGAATGTTATCCTCCCGACGGCTGGCTGGGAGCGGCTATCAGGTAAGCAGGTTGCAACTGAAAAACAAGAAGTTACAGTTCCTTCCTAGGACATTATTTCCCCAAAGCAGTAAAATCACTAAGACTTGGCTGCTATAAAACAAAAACAAGTTAATGACAACATGGATAAAAGTCCATTGTGACCATTCCCAACCCCCCACAGTACTCTGGAGCATTAGGCGCTCCTGCACAGTCGCTGTGGCTCCGTTGGTCCCATGGCCAGTATGAAGTTCTGCTGGCAGCTCCATAGTCAATTGGTCGTTGCTCCAGGCCAGAAACTCCTGCCTGCACTCCTCAATTGGGTGCTCCTCCTCGCTCACTCCAGGCCAGAGGAGAGAGCGAGAGACCTGAACCCATCCAGGCTACGGCCAAGTGTAGCACCCACCAGCGTCCTTTGTCCCTTGGCTCCACGCCACGCACAAGACGCCATCACGCCACCTGTGCGCAGACAGGGAAGCCCCAAACTCCTCCACCCTCTTGGTCTGGTGGAGGGGCAGCCATCAGTAATCTAGTCACACCTGCCCAGGTGAGCCTTTTAGAGGAGGCCACCAGGGCCCTGATTGGCTGACCCCTAATTAAGGGAAGTGGCAGCAGGTGGAGCACTCCACTCTGCCACACTCAGCATGTGACTGAGGAGTATCTGCTGCAGTGGACGATTGGGGACGAAAATGATGATTCTCTAATTCTTTTGATCACATGATTTCCACTAAACTCTGCTAAATACTCTCAAAGTGTCATTAGTCGAGAAACAAGGCTTGTTCCTCTCTTAACGGTTTATATTATTATAGATGTTCTTCAATGACTCATAAAGTCTTTAACGTGGGTTAGGGGTAAAAGATAATGTAACGTTTGACCCTGTGAGGTTAGAAGCTTCGACGTATTTTGATTTGCTCAAATTGTCCACAAAATTCTCAGACTGGAATAAATCTAGTTCTATTTTGTGTAGGCTCCGCCCTTTACTACTTGCTATTGGGTTAATACCACGTGATTGCTAATTCAGAGAGGAATTATCCCAAATGTGGCCCTTAAAGGGCTACGCCTATGCTCATAGAATGTGGGGTTACAGTATGTAACCATTATTCTATCTCCCTAGCCCCCGAGGAATCGTTGATGTCATTAAGCCCTACTGTGTTGGAATGTTTGTTTTGATTAGATGCAGCTGTCTGTTGCTGCTTAATGAGCTGAAACTATCTATGAATACCCCTCCTCCCTACCCCCCTGAGGAGTTGTTGATGTCGTTAGGTCCTATTGTGTTGGAATGGTTGTTGTGATTAGATGCAGGAGGGCGTGACCTAGACGGAAACTGTTTTGGAATTAGGTGTAAAGTTGCATTATAGGTGCTGAAAAGGTGAAACCTGCAGCCTCTGTCTAGAGTGTTTACATTGTCATCTTCAAAAGAGTGTCCCTTGTCCTTCTGGTGTAGGTGGACTGCAGTCTTGTCCTGAAGAGGTGGTTCTCCTGTGTTGTGCTTGTGTAGTTGTTTAGGTTGCCCTAAAGGTCTGGACGGTCCTCACTGCATTGGCTGATAAGACGTTCATCCTCCATGTTAAATTCAGAGACCGATCATTCTCAAAAATACGTATAATAAAAAGAAACGAGTCAAACTGGTCAATTTTAATGAATGTAATCATTTCTTTAATCTCTAATGGTTTTTGGTTCCATGTCTTCTGTGTGGATGTAAAGTGTGATCTGGCAGGAGCTGTTCATCAGCTCATCGGCGACCACCTGGCCTACGTGGAGGGTGAAGATGGGAAAGCTGTAAGAATCGTCAGCGTGTCTCAGTTTCCTGCTCTCGCTGCCGGCAGCGTCCTGTTCCTTACCTCTCCTCCCCTGACCTGCGGGGCGATACAACAGGAGAGGTGGGCCGAGGAGACCGAACATTTCTTGCACAAGTTCACGCTCCACAGTGAACACAAGAGCCAGCCTCATCATGGGCACGATCACATGGATGTTCACGGGTTAGAAGGTGTGCTAGGAGAGCTGCACAGCCACTACGAGCCCTCAGACAACAAGGTGAGGATGCTGCAGGGTACAATCAGGATTCAGGAGAGCGTTTCTACCTAAATGTTGGTTTAAATGTCCTCTTTGGGGTAACCAGAGCTGTGAGACGGCCAGCAGCATCATGGCAGAGATTGACCCATCATTATCAGACGAGAAGCAGGAAGTGGGTGCTGTTTTGGGCCGTGTCCTGTATCACGCCCTGCTGGGTCACTGCTTCATTGATCGGTATCTGCCTGAGGAGAGCTTCTTCCTGGACTACATCATGCACCAGCTGGGTTCAGAAAACTTCACTGTTGAGGGTAAATAATAACGTAAAGACCCGTGATTCATTGTCTAGTTAGTGCAAATGACTTCAGACCTAAACTTGGGCAGTCACACTTTGGTTTTATGAATGAACATTTCAGTATTGGGTAGTCATTTGTATTCAAAACGTACTTTTTTGCCTGTTTATACCCGGCAGATTTGAAGGTCCTTATGTTGAGTCTGAAGCTTGGAGTAGAGGACGATCACGATCACGATCACGACCATTATCGGAGGAAGAGAAGCAGCTACGGACGTCATGGGTCTGAGGGTAACAACACATGGGAGCATGTATGTAACATAGAAAAGGTTCAACTATTGGTGCGATGGAGGAACTTGTTTTTAATTCCTGACAAAAGACAATGTTGTTGTTTTTCTCTTTCTTTCGTCCAGCGCTGTTTCTCAGCTGAAGAACTGGTCCGGATCTTTGGTCTGTCTGATAAAAACTCCTCCAGCATGGGTCGACCTGAAGTGGTTCGGCTCAGTCCTGCGCTCGTCCAGCAGATCCTGAGTGGATCCTGTGCAGCCGCCACAGACTCGGTGACCCCAGATGAACTCTCTAAAACCGAGAGTAAGTCTGACGTTGACCTAAATGCTGACTTTCATGCCAGAATTTTAAACTTTCATCTGATGTTAAGTCAATTTCTAACAAAAACATTACGCGCAATCTTAAAGCTGTGGTCCATGATGTAGGAGATTAGGAATGATGAAATCCGTGTTCCTGTTATAGTAGCAGGTTTGAGTTTTGCTCTTGTTTTCCTGTGGTAGGATACCTCTACGCAACCCTCGCCAATGTGATTATCACACTAGCATCTATGTTTGGCATCGTGGTGCTGCTGTGCACCTCGTGCACCAACGTTTTTCAGTTGTGCATCCAGTTCTGCATTAGCATGGCTGTCGGTTCGCTCACCGGAGATGCCCTGCTGCACCTGATTCCCATGGTGAGTGATTTTTTTTTCCTAATTTGGAACATTGATCTCTTCTCCGCTGGGTGTCTGGGCTCTCCCTTAGAGATAGGGTGAGAAGCTCGGTCATCCGGGAGGGGCTCGGAGTAGACCTGCTGCTCCTCCACATCAAGAGGAGCCAGTTGAGGTGGCTCGGGCATCTAGTTAGGATGCCTCCTGGACTCCTCCTCCCTAGTGAGGTTTTCCAGGCATGTCCAACCGGGAGGAGACCCAAGGGAAGACCCAGGACACGCTGGAGAGATTATATCTCTCGGCTGGCCAGGGAACGCCTTGGGATTCCCCCGGAAGAGCTGGCCCAAGTGGCTGGAGAGAGGGAAGTCTGGGCCTCCCTCCTTAGGCTGCTGCCCCTGTGACCCAACTTTGGATAAGCGGAGGAGAATGAATGGATGGAACATTGATTTTCTACCATAATGGTTAGAACATGAATTTCTAATTGTCTTTTTCTAGTTTCTGAGTTTACACACGCACTCAGATGACGATGATACAGCTCACCGACATTCAAGCCACAACGAAGAAACTCCAGACTACATATGGAAGATGCTGGCAACAGTCGGAGGGATCTACATCTTTTACCTGATGGAAACCATCTTCTCTATTGTCGCACAAGAAAAGGATCATCATCATCATCACCATGAGGTGAGATCAACACCAACTACAAATTTAACTTTCCGTTCTTAAATCCAGCAAAGGCAAGTCGATCATTATAGTTTCTAAGCAGCATGTAGGTTTGATTTTTAAATTTTACTGTCATCAGTTTTGATTTAGTCTCCATCACCTTTTCCAGGATGAATCCAAGCCTCACCACTGTGACCATGTTGGAGTTTTAGAGATGTATCAACGCGACAGGAAACAGAAAGACAAGTCCCAATCGACATCAAAATCAGACCTGGTGAGAACATGCACGCACTCATGGTTGAAAGTTTAGACTGAATATTAATTTAGACGAAAGATTAAGAGATTTGAACAGAAACAAATTCAGTATTTTGTGTTTTTATAGTAATAAAAGAAGATGGATGCAGTTTAATGACATTTTAGATCAGTAGAAATTATTTTATAGATTTGTTGCAGCAAATGAGGAAATAAATTGTGCTTAAACTTGAAAAAGTTCTGGGGAAAGTTGGGAGATTTTCCCAGTTTCCCAAACATTATGAAAAATCACAGTTAGGTGCCTTGGAAATAAAAAATAAAATAATAATAAAATCTGATTTGAGGAAATTGGAAGAGTAGTCAAGAATCTGCTTATGCTGGTTGATGCAGGCAAAAAAGTGTTAAACTAAAAAAAGTTATTAAAGGTGTCATTCGCTGAATTATTTCTGATCATAATGGGTCACTCTGAGTTTTTCATGCAGGCTGAACATGAAAATAGTCTCCTCCACCTATCTCCTGCATTAGCTTCTGATAGAAAATAGACGGTGAAACTCTAGGATTAGAAAATCCTGACAGCGTGACATCACACTGTCACTTAACATTCATGGACTCACCCATCTTGACTCACGACGGGGAAGGCTGTTGTTGGTTTAGCGTCCAGGAAACAGCAGAGAACGTCTCGGCTAGTAGAAGCTAATCGTTAGCATTAGCAACTCCACCACACAGCAGAACTCCTCCAGGCTTGTGTTATTTGTGGAGATAAAACATCAACGTTGCAGAGCAAACAGAGTCAGTGGTAGAGTCGTGTTGCTGTTAGCCAATCAGAGGAGAGATGTCCACATATCAGGAAATGTACTGACTAAATGAGTGAATGAATAGTTGGCATTTTATGTAAAGAACCAACAGAGATGATAATCATTACTTTAGTAAATGTATTTATGTTTTTAATGCATCATTTCAGGTGGACAGCGAGGACAGCCACTCAGATCTGAAAAGTCCTTCAAAAGGTGAGTGAGGTCACTTTCAGCATAAAAACAAGCGTGATGTCATCAAACCAGTAGGATTGCTGAAGCTACAGCTGCACAAACTATAATCTTGTGTCTCTGCATGTTTACAGAACAGCGTCTGCTGCCTTACATGATAACAATCGGTGATGGAATCCACAACTTTGCAGACGGATTAGCCATAGGCGCCGCTTTCTCTTTGTCATGGAGGTCTGGTCTGGCCACATCGCTGGCTGTTTTCTGTCACGAGCTGCCACACGAACTTGGTAAACATAACACAGAATGTCAGGTTTTGTTATTTTGAAGGTGAAGACTCATTTTGCTGTTATTTCTCTGCAGGGGATTTTGCCATCCTGCTCCACTGCGGCTTGTCTGTCCGCAGGGCGTTGCTTCTGAACGTGGGCAGTGCCATGACCTCATTTATTGGCCTGTATATTGCTCTCTCCATAGCTACGGATCTTGCAGCCCAACAGTGGATTGCTGCTGTTGCTGCAGGACTCTTTTTATATGTGGGACTGGCTGATATGGTGAGTGTCACTAACCAGACACATAATGCATTAAAGGAGGAGAACAGTTTAACAGCCATGTTTTCTCGTTGCCCTTTTAGCTCCCTACGCTGATCCATGTCGGCAGCAAGAATCCGTGGCTGAAGTTTATTCTGCAGAATGCCGGCATTCTGACTGGTTGGACTGTTTTACTGTTGCTGTCACTTTATGAAGAGAAAATCAGCTTTTAATGGTTTTATTTTTAAGGGAGCTCATCGTTTCTCTGGGACAAAGTGGAAAATTTCTTAGGACAATTACAGGGACATTACTCTTTGGATATTTCACGTGTTGGGGTCACAGCAGGATGGCAAGAACTGAGGGAAAAGCTGATGGAATCAGATGCAACGTTCCGACCGCACTACTCCGGATATTCATTCCCTGCATTTGAAAACTAAATTTTGATCAAGATGAGATGATAAATAGTCCCGGATCAGTGGGTGGTGATAATGTCAACATTAATGAGACATCAAAATACAAAGGAAGAACATTCTGTGCAAAGTTTGAGATTCTCCTCCAATAATTAGATTTTATCAGCTCTCTTCTGCATTATTCATTTCAATCATCAACCATTTGCCCAAACCAAAAAAACGGGCTACAATTGGTTAAAATGGTCTTTTAGGACTGCCTGCTGAAGGAGAGACACACGCATGCCCTGAAGTTCTGGTAAAATGACCCTGAAGTCCGATAGTGGAAACATGGCAATTAATTTAAATACTTTTTACGTTGCTGCTGTATGTTTTCAGATTTCTTATTCATTTAGCTGTAATTACTTATTTGATGCTTTATTAAACACCATGATTGTGTGCAGGTGAGCAGGAAGGACTACAGACATATATACGTTGAAGCCCCCTGGAAGCTGCCGTAGTGGCCGGTCGCCATCTTGGATGGGTCTCCATTTTCCCCCAGTGCATTTATTTCTACTAAGGAAGGTGCTTACCCAATGAAAAAATGCATTTTATTATGCTGTTTCACAAAAGCAGACATATGGTATGGCATGAGAACATTAACTCAGTCACTGCCATTGACGACTATAGTCGTCTTTTCACATCCAACCACTCGCTGCCATTTTTTTACGGGGCGGGCATCGGAACGAGGCCCCGCACCGTGAGAACAAACATCACGTGTCTAAAGCGGATCTTCATCCTTGTATGTCACACATCACGTGATCAGGAAGCAGAAAATCAATGGATTACGAGTTTGTTTTGGGCCGGCATGCATAGGTGGGCCCCATATGGATATATATAGGCAAACTGTATGGGTCCCAGCAAGGTTTGTCCGTGGGTTCCATGATGGTCCCGTAGGGGTTTTCCCCTATAGATTTTAACAGGCCCTACATGGGTTCTCAGAGTGACCCAGATGGTTTAACTCATACGTGGACTTGTTAAAATCTATGTGGGCAAATCCCTGTGGGGCCACCATGGAAACCATGGACAAACCCTGTTGGCACCCATACAGACAGTAATAGAATTGTCCATGATAAGCCAGAATCACGGCAGACTGTTTTCATATCAGAAGTGATGTTAGTTTCTGTCAGTTTCATACTGACTTTAAAAATCTTTCTCATGACTGAAGCAAATCAAATGTGGGAGTTTGTGTATTTTTGTATGTAAAAGCACACAATGTTGTCTGGAATAAAATGATGAACATACAAACGTGGACAAAATTGTTGGTACCCTTTGGTCAGTGGAAAAAAAAAACACAATGGTCACAGAAGAAATATTAAATTAAAATTCTATGAAATGTAACCAATGAAAGTCAGACGTTGCGTTTCAACCAATCTTCAACTGAATTATTTAAAAAATAAACTCATGGAACAGGCCTGGACAAAAATGATGGTACCCATAGAAAAGACTGAAAATAATATGCCCAAAGGGACGTGTTAAGTCAAGGTGTGTCCACTAATTAGCATCACAGGTGTCTACAATGTTGTAATCAGTCAGTGGGCCTATATAGAGGGCTCCAGGTAGTCATTGTGTTGTTTGGTGACATGGTGTGTACCACACTCAACATGGACCAGAGGAAGCGAAGGAAAGAGTTGTCTCAGGAGATTAGAAAGAAAATTCTAGACAAGCATGTTACAGGTAAAGGCTATAAGACCATCTCCAAGCAGCTAGATGTTATCGAAGGGTACCAACATTTTTGTCCACGTCTGTAACTTTTGCGTTTTGCTTAGTTGTGCAGCAATCTGACCTTTTGAAAACTTTTACTGTGTCTCAAATAAACAAAATTAGCTTTCAATGTGTATTTATTATAAAATTTGAGTTCAGTGTTGAAATTTCTGTTTACGATTTCTTGTTTTTCCTCTTTAAGCCTGGTTCACACGGCAGGATAATTATGCTGATTTTTGACCCGATTCTTTCCTTCTGACCATTTCAAAGACGCTCCCGAATGGTTCTAAATTTTGATCAGATTCCTGTTGAATGTGGTGTCTCAATAGTCTGCTGGTCTGCTCGGAAGCACATCGGGATCACTCAGATCATAAATCCGGGTTTTCAAATGCGTTGGATTGACTTGGTACAATTTTCGATGTGTGCTAACTGTTGAACGAAACGTGTAGCTAATCAGAAAGCGAGGTAACGAAAGTGCACTGCACGCTCCTCCGCCACAATTTTTTGCTTACTCTGAAGTCATGTTTGATCTCATGAGATTTTCCGTCTTACCGGGAAATGTTCGTGTGTGGAATCGCTTCAAGTGTAGTTTTTACCATATTCCCGTACACGGCACACTGTTCGTCCCAAACTGGTATATCTGTGATTTTATCTCCAGGTGTAGGTTCCAGTGTTGCCAACTGCCTTCGACAGAAAGTAGCTGAGGTTCACCCAGAAAGTCACCCAGATGTCGCCAGATGACGTCATACGCTAATTTGCATATTGATGACGTCATCACGTCACATTGGCGTTAATTTCCCCCTCAACATCTAAAATTTATATATATATATATATATATATATATATATATTTATTTATTTATATATATATATATATATATATATATACAGCTATAATGTAATCACACGTTTGACTCTAATGAACTCATCTGCAGAGGTTTTTTTTAAAACCATAGCACTTTTTCCTTTTTTAGGGTCTGAAGTACTTTGTTTCTCAGAAATTTTGGTTTCTGATCTTTAAGATTTTTAAAACATGTTAGTAGTTAGTTAGGATTAAAAGGGAGGAAAATAAAAATTATTGTATTAGTTTAAATGATTAACTAGTATGATCCAAATGGCCCAGTGTGCTTTGATGTGTAAAATAAATTATAAAAGTATAAATAAAGTGATATTAAGGCAGATTTGGTGTGGTGATCCGGACATGGCTCAGACCTCCTGCTCTCCTCAGTCTCATTTACCAGCGTTTTCTTCAACAGCGGCTTTTTCCCCTCATAGTTTCTCCACTTGTCCGTTATGTTTTCTCTCCATCTAGATCGTGAAATAACTGCGCACACAGGTGCACCGAGCAAAAGGGAAACTCAGATGAGCCACAGAGCTGCGTGTGTTAACGGGACGGTGGTTCAAATCCCGCTGACTTTATTCGCCAAATGCAGGCACGGCCTGACGGCTGCTGCAGACCCAGAGACAGCGGATTCATGCCTGCTCCGCCTCTAAACAGCAGAAGCTTGAATCTGCAGCAGCAGGCGTAAATCAGCGGTCTCCAGCTCTGCAGCTGCACATTTCTCGGCGGTCCGGCCGAGAAAAGTTTATGATTGGTCAGTCGATGTAACGCGATCATCCTCGTGCCACGGCTCGTGCACATGCGCAGATCATTCTGTTTCCTGACTCATGGAAGAATGGTCCGGAGCGCAAACAGTTTTTCTTGCTAATCTGCAGGGAATATCTACGAGAAAGTTCTACAGAAAGTAGCAAAGGTCCTCAGAAAAACCGCTAGGTTTGTCGCTAGGCGCTGTTTGGAATAAAAAGTCGTTGAGGGGGTCGAAAAGTCGTTAGAAACAGCGACGAAGTCGCCGAGTTGGCAACACTGGTAGGTTCTCTCATGTTTTGAAAACTGTCCCATCAAAAAACAATTTTAAAAAATTCCATGTGAACCAGGATTTAAACAGCCCCATGACTAAATACTCTCCAGTCTTTGTCTGGATGACTGAATTAACATTTGCAGATGACTTTCAAAACATTAGACTCCACAAGTGGTCACCTTGTTTTCTGTTTGGCTAAACGTCAGTCAACATGGCAGCCTGCTTGTTTGTTTTTGAAAATTGGACCAATACAATTTATGAGTTTAACCCAGATTTATTATCGGAGCGGTCCCAGCATCCTCCTGAGCAGACCAGAGTGCTCGTAACACACCACGAAAGAAACATCTGATAAGATTATCTTTACATTCATTATGGTAGCCGGGTGTGTCGTGAGATTGTTGGAAGGGGAGTTTCGGGTCAAAATTGACACGATTATCTCTCCGTATAAACATAGAAATGACAAACAGCACATAAAACGATAGAGCAAATTTTGTACTTATTTAACCGTGTGCTGAAATAAATAAAACATTCTAAGAAATATGGACGTTTGAATAAAATCTTACCATACTACTTTACCAAATTTCTTTTTACTACTGATTCTAATTTAAATACAGAAAAAAAATTTTCTGATTTATAAAGATCTTCAGTTGGGATGGAGTTGGGTGACGACTCACTGCAAACACCTACAAGCAGACGTTTATCACGTAGATTATCTTGAAGCAATGAGGGTGTCATCAAGGACGATCAACACCTTACCGTAACTCGGAACAGCCCATTAAATCAGAACCACTGGGTTTATGTGCTCGACAAATGACAGATTAAAGCAAGCAGCTGCTGACAGGAGAAAACCGAAATGACCTGACGTCAAAACTGGCACATATTATTAGATTTTATGGGATTTTTACGAACATCAGGAGTCTGTTGATCTTCTGTGACGATAAATGGAAAGCTAAACCTTTGCGCTTTTCCTTAAAAGTGTTTATTATAGATGGGACAAGGAAGTGAAAGAGCTATGGAAACAAAACAAGGAAATGAGGCAATAAAAGGCAGCTGAATGGATTAAATACGTAGTTCAACTATAAACTGGTGTTATGTGACATGCGTGCACTAGAAAAAAACAGATTGGATTGATTTTTAGGACTTTTCAGCATAACATAAAGTAATTTATAACACATGAAGTTTGTTTCAATAACTGTTATTAAGCTGAAATAATGGGTGTTTGTGGTTCGGTGGCCACATGAGTAACATTTAACCATCATTATTGATGTTTTTGTGCTCACTCTCCAAATTAAAAACACAAGAAGAGCCATATTTAGGTAACTAGTGGTTGTGCAGAGCAAGAGTTGCATTAAAAATAGTCTGAAATGGATTTTTTAAAAGGATTTTTTTAATTAATGAACACGTTTTAGAGTAAAGTAGTAAAAAAATTCCAACAAAATAAAGGTTTAGTCACAAAAATAAATAATCTTGTTGCTTGTGACAAAATCTTTAGGCTGGATTACTGTTTTGCTCATTTATGGCAACCTAAATGTGTCAAAATGCTTATTTCCCATCACTGATAATGCTTTAATGTGCTGCTGTTCTAAACATACAGAATCATTTATTATTTCAAAACTGCGTTAGTTACAGCAACTTGTACAGTGGCGCCCCCAAGGAGTGGCCAGGGGTGGCCATGCCCCCCCAGGGAAGACCAGTGTTGATAAATCATATTAATGTTCACTCAAAACATGAATTCATCTTATTTATTCAAGACATAAATGTAAAAACCAATAAAAATGATACAATTAATGAGTCAATAAATAATCAGAATTTTAAAATATTTATATGTTTCTGCTGCTCACCATTTTCCCCCAAAAAAAGTTTATATCGCTGCATTTTTTTTGTGAAAAAAGCAACAGGTGGTTAAACAAAAAATAATTCTGTAATATTTCAAATAACTGAAATGTATTTTTCTGAAATGTTTGTGTTTCTCAAATTTGAGTTAAGTGTTTTGGATGCATATTGTTTCTTAATAAAAAAGAATAAAGGAGCATGCAATGCATCGCCACAGGCTAAACTCTCCTAGAGGTACCACAAGGATCAATTTGGTGTGCCACCAAAAAAGTTTCTTTGGCCCCGTCTGGCCACCCTTATCAAAACTTTCTGGGGGCGCCCCTGAACTTGTACACACTTTTTCTGACGTTTTCGACATTTTAAATTCTCGTACAAGCTTGAAGCGTGGGAACGTTGGCAGTGTCTGAATCTTATCAATCCTACCTTTATCTAAACCAACACCACAGCAGGGGAATAAAATTCCACCCTGGTTACAAAGTAAACAAATCAGAATAAAAGGACTATTTTTACAGCTTTTAATGAATAATCTGAACGATTTCTTACCAGAAATGTAAAACGTCCCTTTTATTTCCTAAATAAATAAAACTCAATGACGAAGAATAATAAATCAATGTCCCGAAAAGACAAAACTAGAGAAATAGACGATTTTATTTAATTAAAGATCATTAAAATAAAATATTAAATACATATAAAAAAAACACACAACAAAAGTATGTGAATGAATAAGAAAAGCAAGCATTTCCAGGTTTTGGGGGTAAACGGGGTCACTTGAAGTGAAGGATCTCCTGAGTGGCCATCCTGATGAGTTGGTTGAAGTCAAACTGGATGTATTTCCTCCAAAAACGTCTGTCTTTGCCGTATATTTGAGCAGGATAACAAGGACTGCCTGCAACACAAATCGTCTGTAATTAACACGTCTGTTAGGTTTGTTTGCTGTGGAGCAAAATAAAAAGTAGTGGAACATACCGTACCATACCCACATACACACTTGTTAAGGTATCACATGTTAAACTCATCATTAGCTGATGATAAAAGCTAATTGGGATTGCCGAACTGTTCCTAAAGCGGTTTGACGTTATAAGCGGGACCTTGAATCTGCGACTGGAATGACGTCACAACTAGAGATTGACATGGGTTAGGGTTGCCATGAAATCTAGACGGACAGTAGCCAAAGCGAAATGATTTTGCTATGCATGTCGGTCTAGTCACGCTCCTTTGTAGCCTCAGGAGGTCTACCGTTGGCCCGATCGGTTTTGTGTTATGCCAATCACAGCGCTCTATCGGTTTGGTGGGCGGGATGATGCGACAGAGGGGAACAACTAAGATGGCGGTGGCTCGTTTGAAACGACTAAAGGTTGGTTTATGCTTGACGCATGTATTCAGTGCGGAAATGAGACGTGCGGTTGGAACTTGCAGCGTTTATGGTTCCTTCCTACTTTCTGCGGCTTGTCTCCGCTGTGAGCCGATATTCTCCCAGACTGTAGGGGGCGGCATGGGGCTCTACAACATGCATCCAACACTACACCATAGTAGGAGTATAAATCACTGCTGTTTTACATTTTTTACTGCTTCCTCGCCTTTTCCGAGTTTGACAGAAATTTCTCTCCACGAATTATTAACAATATTTTGATCACAGTGATCTTTATGGGCCGAATCATAGAGATGTTTGTATTTACGAACCTCCGCCACTACGAGCTCTTGCCAGTCCGCCATGTTTTTCCGCATGGGACCGTCCGCGTAGTTTGAAAATGTCCTAGGTGTGCAGTGCAGAAACTTTGGGCCGCACGGAGGGGCGTGGTTGCTAAAATGACGTAATTTGGCCACGTGGAGCTGTGCGGAACTCACGGACGCGTCAAGCATAAACCAACCTTAAGGCATTACCTTTGGACTTTTTAGACTTGGGCTTTTCTTAGAGTCAAGAGCAGATAGAGGTACTTAAGTTTATTTAGGAAAAGGACGTATTTGCGTTTTCTTCGACAGTGTATGGCAGACTGTCGCGTTGACTGACATCAGTAGTGGTGAGTTTGTCACGTTGTTCGTTGTCCAATAGCATGAAGAGACAGTTTAAAAGAAAACAATAGATTTCACCCTCCATGACTGAGATTTCTCTATGGGTCGTGGCCAGACTATATTTACACATATAGGCTAGATGCTGATATCTAGAGGTCAAGATCAGCTGATGGCCGATATCTAGACGTTTTCCGTCCTATTTTCATGCTAAAATGTCAATAATAACAATGGATGAACTTCAATTCTTGATCCTTAATTTTGTGCACTGTAAAAAAGCCAACAGATGTATCGGTCTATCCCTAATTACAACCTTTGGTGATTTTTTTTGCATATTTTTTCACAATGTAATTTAAAGCTGGCTCTATAGAGTCCCCTTTTATCTCCAGTGACTCCGGCAGTTTTTCTGAAGTCAATGGACTTACTCACTTTCCGTAAACTTGACAAAAGAATCTAAAGCTGTTCTCGTTTCCTCGGAGCAGACTGACAGTAACGAAGTCATCAGCATATTTCAAAATAAAATGATCTTTAAAATTACTCTAGCTATTTGTATTGAGGATAAACAACAATGGTGAGAGAACACACTCCAGTGGTGAGCCGGTGGATGAATACGTGATCGATAATCTGCTTAGAACAGAAATTAATGCTGTAGAAAAATCTGTTTAAAGATAAAATTTAGTTCTTCAACTAGTGATTCTGAGCTTTAATGACAAAAATCTCACCAATTAGTTTATTTGCAACTTAAAAAAAACAAGTCAATAAAGTATTTATTACAAATACACTTTCATTTTTTTCTTATTTATTCGATTCATCTAATCGTTTTATTATATATATATATATTTTTTTTTTAATTGGGGGGGGGGGGGGTTTAATGTAAATCTTAAGTTACCTGTACCAGTCTCACTTAATTTTTTTGTAATCTAAAAATTCAATAAATATATTATTTAAAAAAGATAAACTTTAAACAGTCAAAGACTAGATGCCTTAAGTGGTTCTCTACTGACCTCTGGTGGTCAAAATGTTCCATTTCTTTAGTTTTTTATTATTCTGATGTATAATCTGACAGCTAGAATGAGCTGTGTGTGTGTGTGTGTGTGTGTGTGTGTGTGTGTGTGTGTGTGTGTGTGTGTGTGTGTGTGTGTGTGTGTGTGTGTGTGTGTGTGTGTGTGTGTATCCTCACCAATGCCGTGAAAGACTCTCGCGACGGCTCTGCCTGAAAACTTCTCCTCACTTCGGATGGAGATAAAGTTTCGGATATCGGCTCTGATCTGGTTCTCCCACTCCGAAAGCTGCAAAAGACACGCCCACATGTTTATGACCCCAACGACCTCTGATAAAATCCTAAAACTCTAAAAAAATAAATAAATGCACACTGAACCTTATATTTCTCCAGCTCCTCCAGTTCTTCTGGTTGGTCAGAGGATCTCGGCTGATCTCGGTCTCTCTTGTCAAAATACTCAGAGAGACGTTTCTTCAGCTGCAGACTGCGACTCTCCTCCAGAGATGCACCGTCCATGCAGGACGTCACACTTCGGAAGGCAACGCTGGAGAAAACAAGTAAACAAGAACCAATAACAGGAAATAAAATGTAAATATGAATTCATCTACATGATAGAAGGCTCCCAACTTCAAGGTCTGGGATTTTCTTCATAGTTCCTGCTTTAGATAAAAGGTAAAATCACCAAACAACTGTTTGATCTGCTCGTTCAGATCGTACCTCCCAAAGGCCTTAAAGCAGGCTGAAAGCTGGAAGAGCTGAGTCCTCTCTTGGTCCTGGACTCGACTGTGGAGGAAGTGACAAACTCTGTCCATCTCCTCATCGCTCAGGTCGCCGTAGGAACGGAAGTGGAAAGAAAGGGAGGAGAATTCCACCAGGACGCCGCTTCGTCCGCCACCTGAAACATAATCAGCTAATAAGTGAAGGAGAAGTCTCAGAATTCGTTCTAAACAGGAAGTGAACCCAAAACGACCTCTGTCGGCGCTCCACTGCAGCTGCCTGAGTCCTCTCTTCACGACGGGAAGCTGCCATCCCATAGTGTCCGCTACCTCGACGACGTCAAACTCAACCTGATTTAACCGTTCCACTTGTTCGCCGGCCATTCTCCTCCTGGCCAGCGCCACGGCAACCGGAGGACAGCTGCAGAGATGACACAAAAACGGTAAATCGGCAGAAGAAGCAGGACCAGACGTCTTTTATGTTTGCGTCAGGTTTTTACATTTTAGTGATTTTCTGGAGCTGCCTGGGTCCGTCGTAACACTGGACTTTACACAGAGACGGGGTTGGATGGAGAAGCTCGACGAATCGCTGCGGATGCAGCTCCAGGTAGCAGAGCAGCGTCTCTAAACCTGAAACATTTGAGCACAAACAGATGAAACGATCTCCGAGTCTGACAAACTTCCAATTCACTTCTAAATACCGACCTTCTTCTCTAATGTCCAGAGCCTCGACGGTCTCCTGAATGGGAATCGCTCGTTCATGAGTGTGACACACGCGCTCCTTCGGCCAATCGGCTTCCTCGTCTTCTGCTTCTTGTTCTTCACCTCTCTTCTCCTGCAGGGTTCTGTCTGAATCTGACGCCTGGCAGGAAAAACAACCTCAGGTTTCTTTTTTTAGCTGAAAACACTGATATTAAAGTCAAATTTACGTTTTATTCACCTGTAAAGCTGCAGATTTCTGCTCATCCGTGTGCGCCGCATCTCGTCCATCACACACATCCATCACCTCCAGCAGCTCAGAGTCTTCTACTTCCTGCTCACACAAACACAGGTGATGATTTGGGTTTTACTCTCATGTCGTTATGACGGCGTGTGGACGGGGTTACCTTCCAGAGTTCCTGCTGTTTCTGGTGGATCTTCTTGCATTTGCATGCAGGGAAAACCTTCTGGATCAGCTTTTTGATCGTGTAGTAGTCGACGGTGTCGGCATAGATGTGGCGACGGAGCTCATGGAGGTCGCTACCCTACAAGACGACGAAAAACAGAAACGTGGATGAGGTTACGAATAGAATACCCAAGTGTTGACATCTTTACATAAACGTCAATATTCCTGCTTTTGTGTAACTCTACTCTTATTAAACCATCATTAGGAATATTAGTTTGCATTTTATGTCATGAGAGCCAAATTTAAGACTTTTTAAGGCCACTTTGATCAAACTGAACACCTTACACTCTCTGAATGACCACCTTACAAATAGTTTTGTCCAAACTTTTATTGGAACTAAAAATGCGTAAAAATAACATGAACGTCAAGATAAGTGTTCTGCTAAAATAGTTAACACACACACACACACACACACACATGCATGTTGGTGGTTCCTCTCATACCAGTCTCTTAGCAAAAACAAAATTCCAAATTTGCAAGATTTTTTATGGCGTTGTCCAAACACAATAAAGCAATCTTATTTATTGGGTCTGCAGTGATTTGGATCCTGGATTTAAGGATTACTTCCCGTTTTTAATGATTTTTAACGCATTAATTACGGAAATTTTTAACGTAAAGCGTATTTAAGCAGAATTCTGCAGTTTTTTCTCAGAGGGCACCATCTAGAGGCGGTAAAAGTGTACTGCACCTTAAGCCCCACTCCCTACTTCTGTGATTACGGCTGAAAGCAACGCCTCTTGTTCGTGAATGTGCACCTCTAGCCGGCCAACAGAGCTAAAACACATTGTTTTACAATTATTATTCTCATGTTACGTTGTTTATTTATATATATAAATATTTTTTTTTAAGAACTTACTTGTCCACTAGAAATGTCGCCAACTCTGCATCAGTCTAGGTACGTTCACAAACTCTCACATGCTCTGTGATTGACCTCTGTACGTTAGCGGATGTCTAACGCTTCTGGCTAAAGCTGAACGGTGCTCAATTCAAATTGCATGAGGCTCTACAGAACAGAGGTGGGCTTAGCAAAAAACATAAATAAAATTTTTATCACAGTACAGAGTAAGACTACCTTTCTCTGGATTGCTGCTTGAAGGATCCGCGGATACCCTGTACGGGGCATTTCTACTAACCTGGTAAAATTAGCTTTAGGTTGTAAAATAATAAAAACTGTTTTTATTTGGTTCACTTTGTTCTTTCTCATGAGCACAAGACCTCAGTTTAACCAGCTTTTTAGAGTTTTTATGGTTCAGATCAGAACAAACAAACACAAGGAAAGTTCCATAATGACCAGATTTCACTGCAGCCTACGGTTGTTATAGATGATATAAACCTAGGTTACTATTAAATAGGCTTTAAAGGAAACTAACAGTGCAATAAATGTGGTCCTAAATGGTACAAACTAGACGTTTTAGTTAACTTTTTTGTCCAAATATATGAAATCGTACCTCAGAATTCAAGAACAGGTGGCAATGAGCCGGTTCTCCATCTCTCCCTGCCCTCCCGATTTCCTGCACGTAGCTCTCGAAGCTCTGGAAGATGTTACACAAATAACTGTTGGTATGGTTTTATAGTTAATTGTGATAACGGTAAATCGGATCACTCGCTACCTTTGGCATGTTGTAGTGGACGATACCCCGGACGTCTGATTTATCCAGCCCCATGCCGAACGCCACGGTTGCCACGACGATCCGGAGCTGTCCGCACATGAAGTTGTTCTGGACGCGGCGCCGCTCGGACCCGGACAGGCCGGCGTGGTACGCCTCAGCCTGCCACTTCAGGGGTTTACGAATCTTCTTCCTCGCTGAAGATTAAAAAATGTTGATGTTACAAAACTAGAAAAGAATAAAAGAGACTGATCTTCCATGTAGGGCTGGGCGATATGGCCTAAAATCAGTATCACGGTATGTTGAGGAGTTCACCTGGATAACGGTAAATGGACGATAACTTCATGTATGCGCAAAAACAAAAGTTGTCCACTAGATGGGGCTGTCACGTGTATTACGTTGAGTCACGCTGTCATGTGACTGGAGGTGGTACAGCTTCTTAAAGGGACATGAATGTTGCCAACCTACTTTTCATTCTTTTATTACTGAATTTATTGACGTGGGAAAAATGGCATCGATAAAAGTAGAAATTTCGATAACGCTAAATTTTCGATTCATTGCCCAGCCCTACTTCAATGAGAGCAAAGTTTCTAACCCAGTTCTTTTTTTCTCTGTCCGACTGGGTTTTTCTGAGCCTCGCTGCTGCCACTTGTCTGGGTGTTTTCTTTCACCAGCACCCCCTGCAGGCAGGTCCTGAGCAGCGCGGCCACGCGAACCGTCTCCTCCCGCCGCGTACAGTAGACGATGATGGAGTCCAAACAACCGAAACGATCGCCTTTCAGCAAGGAAACTAAAGCCTTGAGATACGAAGAGACAGAGGGAAGGTAAAACAAAAGCTTTTTAGGCAACACTTCACAATAAGGGTCCCTTTATTAACGTTACTTAGTGCATTATTAAGCATTAATAAACTTTTAACAACTGCTTAACCATATGAAGTAATGCATTACTAAGCAGACACCCCCCGGCCCTTTGTCCTAACCTTAAGGACACTTAATAGTTAACAATAACAGTAACGTTAATAAAGGGACCCTTTGTTTATTAATGCTTAATCATCACACCTGATCCTTTTCCTTATCCGTGGACACGGACAGGTTCAGGTTTGGCGGCACGGCTGCAGATCTCACAGCGATGCCGTCCTCGTCGCTGATGTCTAAATGAAGAGCGATGTCCAGCGCGGTGGACAGGGTGGCGGTGGCTGTGAGTCCCAGCATGCACCGGACTCCCAGGCGCTCCCGTAACACCTGGAAACGGGAACCGCAGGTGTGATCAAACCCTGAAAGACTTGGCCGCTTTCTGCTGATTTCATCATCAGCCCACCTTACAAAGCCTCAGGTAGCAGGGCCGGAAGTTGTGCGACCACTCTGACACGCAGTGAGCTTCGTCGATACAAGCGAAAGCCACAGGAGGGAGCTCCTGAGCCGAGGGCAGACACCCGGCACCTGAACCTCCTCCACCAACCAAGGCCTCCGGAGACAGCAGCAGCACACACACCTGGCCGGACTTCACCTGGAAAAACGGAGCAGTTAAATGTTTATCATCACGTTTTAACTGATTGTTGAACATCTTCCTCTGTGCTACCTTCTCTATCGCCGCTTCTCTTTGCTTCATCGTCATGTTGGAGTGGATGCAGGCTGCTTTGAGCTTGGCGGGAAGACCTGACAGCTACACACAAGACCTGCATCATCGCTCTAGCAGCATTTATTTCACGCTTTTGGAAGAATCCGAGTGTTTACCTGGTCGTCCATGAGAGAAACGAGCGGCGAAATGACCAAAGTGATGCACTTTGATCTCTGAGCGTACAGGTACGCCGGCAGCTGGTAGCACAACGATTTACCCATTCCAGTGGACAACAGCACGAGAGTGGAGAGGCCTGGAGATGAACGCACCAGCTTAGCCATGTCCAGATGTGTGCAGATGTAATAGATTACTCTGTACCTGACAGGATCCTCATGATGGCCTTCTCTTGTCCAGGTCTAAAGGACTGATAGCCAAGCTCTCTTAAAGCAGCAAACACCTCATCAGGTGCTCCTGAACACAAAAGGTTAAAGGTCAACTCTTTATGTTTTTTTTACTGAATGAGTTTAAACGCAGAATTTACCTAAAACTTTCCCGTCAGCTGTGAGACGATAAAGCGGCTCCATGGGGGGTGGAGCAGGAGGACATTCGTAGTCGGGACGAATCACATTCAGCAACACGCCATCCTCCGTCCCGCCCTCCACTTCCTGTTGCTCCTTATCGACACTGGAGGGCATCACTGCAACAGTTGTTCGTTATTTAGCAGAAATATGGAAAACATCTTAGCTAGAAAACACGTCACTGACACCAGCCTCACGTCCTCTGTTTGCTTTAACATCCGAGCAGAGCCTCACCTGGTCTGATGAAGTCATGAGTGACATGTTTAAATCCCACGAGCTCAGCCCAGAGACAGCAAACATGTCAGGGTCCAATAACGAAATAAATCAAACAGAAGGGAATTCTTAATTAACGGCTTTGGGTAGTGACCAAAAGAATGAGATCACGGATACAAGAGGCCGAAATGAGTCTGGGCTCTCCCTTAGAGATAGGATGAGAAGCTCGGTCATCCAGGAGGGGCTTGGAGTAGACCTGCTGCTCCTCCACATCGAGAGGAGCCAGTTGAGGTGGCTCAGGCATCTAGTTAGGATGCCTCCTGGACGCCTCCCTGGTGAGGATCTCTGGGCACGCCCAACCAGGAAGAGACCTAAAGGAAGACCCAGGACAAGCTGGAGGGACTATGTCTCTCAGCTGGCCAGGGAACACCTTGGGATTCCCCCGGAGGAGCTGGCCCACGTGGCTGAGGAGAGGGAAGTCTGGGCCTCTCTGCTTAGGCTGCTGCCCCCGCGACCCGACTCCGGATAAGCAGACGATAATGGATAGATGGATGAAAATAAAAGTACCCAGTGGTTGAGGCTGTAGCGTTCCCGTCGCCCTGGCGACTTCCTCCAGGGTTGGTAGTTCAAATGATTCTTCTTCTTCTTCAGGTTTATCCTCCAAAACAGGAAGCTGAGGAGCTAAAAACAATAACAAAAGGACTGAGATCAGCTTCTTCTGCACACGTTGTCTATCCAACGTGAACAATTATATCATAAATCAGCTCTTTTTAGAATAAGCTGAGATGTTTGTTTTCTCCCAACTTCTTTCACCAGCAGAGCACCGAGACCATTAGCTGTACATAAAACCAGTAGGTATGTAAGAGCGCTGCTGATGCGGCGTCACCTCGTCCCTTGCACTCGGCGGCCCAGTGACCGGTTCCTCCACACTTGTAGCAGGTGTCGCCCTGGCGACTGAGCCCCCCTCTGAAGCAGCCCCTCCTTCCTCTGCCAAAATGCCCCCCGCCTCCACCGAAACGCTCGCCTTTCAGCTGGAACTTCTGCATGTACAACTGTGAGAAGAGCACACGATCAGATGTAGCGCTCTTGAACGTTTGGGTAAGCGAGGCGGAACCATACCTGCTTGCGTAAAGCCATTCCTCTGAGAGCGTAGCCTTTCACGTGAGACTTCTTCTTCAGATTGATCTTCACAAAATTCCCCTCGGCACCTTTCGTTATTCTGTCAAACCCATAAAATAATTCAACAAAGCCAAAGCAGGTGCGTTTACGTCGGACCGTCTGTTTCTACCTGGCTCTGGCCGGTTGTGCTCGACATGATCTGGAAGTTTTGAACTCGTCCTCTAATTCTCCCAACAAGTTCTCCTGAGGAACCTGAAATCACAGATTTTATTTCATGAGCATCATTTATCAGCCTAAAAAAGGCTCGTTTCTCCTCCCACCTTTGGTTTTGTCTCCGTTTCTTTCTCCTCCACTCCCTCTTCATGCTTTTTCTTGGTTCTCCTTTTCTTCTCTCCTCCTCCTTCAGCTGATGTAGAGTTTTCTTCCATCTTTTTAGAGTTCTTACGCCTCTTTTTCACTCCTCCACCTTCAGTCGTGTTTCCTTCAGCGTCACCCCCCTCTCTCTGCCTCTTCCTCCCCCTCTTCTCACCATCAAACACCTCTTCACTTTCAACATCTTTCTCTTTTCTTTCTTTTTTGCTTCTTCCGTTCACATTTTTAAGCTTTTTCTCTTGTCTGAAATCTACCGATCCCTCTCTTTGTCCCTCTTTCTCCTCTTTTCCCACTCTTTCACCTTCCGATTCTTGTTCTTTTCTTTTTGACTCAGGTTTTGCTTCCTGGTTGCCTCCTCCAGGCTTCTCCTCAGCTTCCATCTCTCCAAACACCTGACACCTTTCCAGCCACTTCCTGTCAACGAAGCTCAGCCTGTTGGGAAGAGAAGGCCGTCTCACCAAACCACCGACAAAAGGTCGGCTACGTTCGACACCAACAAAGTCCGGTGGAGCTTCTCCATCTTTTGCATTTTCAGTTAACGTTCCAGTGGCTTCAACGCGACGCTGAGGAGATAAAGATGATAAGAGGAGAGAAGATTGGGCTGCAGAGGAGCTGTGGTTTTTATTATCAGCAGGTTCAGCTTTAAATGGTTCAAACTGCTCTTCAGGCTCTGCTGACTCTGGTGCTTTATGAGACGTCGAGTCCAGACACGGCTTCGTTTCTCTGGAATAAAAACACAAAAAACTCATTAAATAACCAAGTGTCTGAAAAATACTTCTCAGGGGCCATTTGAGGCCCTCAGAGTGTTTTTGTGTGGCCTCCAGCAGGATATTGATGTAGCTAGCTAGTTTCTAGCCCCACTCTAGGCCTGTTGTTGAGCAGTGTAAATACGAAATTCATTATAAAATAACTTTTGCATTTAAATAAGAAAAAAAATAACAATTTCTGCCCTTGTTTTGAAAGGTTTGGACACCCGGACCTATTATACATCACAATAAAACAGTTACATTACAGCAGGGGTCACCAACGCTAGTCCTCAAGGGCTACCGTCCTGCACATGCTAGCTGTTTCTTTGCTCCTGTGCATCTGCTTGAAGTGAGTGAGTAATTATCAGACCTGTGCAGAGTTAAACGTGGTAAGGAGAGGATTAAATTACTCCATTCAGGTGTGGCAGAGCAGATGGTAGCCCTCGAGGACTGGAGTTGGATGACAGTCGCATTACAGCATATTTATCAACAGGACTATGTTGATGTTATGTGCGGAACATGACAGATTGCGTCTTTAATTACCTTGGAGAGAAGATGTTGAGGTCTCGATCAGCAGTTTCACTTTTCTCTGTACCAGTGGACGAACTGGGATTGTTTGATGGTAAACTCGGATCATCTTTCAAAGAATTTAGAGGAACTCGACCGGTGCGGTGTACTTTCTTCAACGAGAAAGGTCTCTCCTTTAGTCATAAAATAAAAAAATAAGAGCACTGGAAACACATGATGAATAATCTTGTTTGAGGGCTAAGATGACAGATTTCTTCTGCTTTATAACAATAGTTAAGCTCGGATGTTTGTTTTTAAGTGACCCGTACCTTACTGAGTGCAGAGAGGTTGTTTTTAAGTTTTAATCCATAATACTGCGGGGAAGCCATCAGATCGTCCTTGTCCTGGGAGGTCAGTCTGGGAGCAGACACCGGCATGGCTTTGCGACTCAGATGGGCGCCCCAACAATCAGGCTCCTTAAAACAGAACACATGCTAATTCATTTAAGATTATTAAATGACAGGAGGTTATTTGTGGAGGATAAAGTCTCAGAGTGCTAAGAAATAGAATGAATAGGTTATAGTAAATAATGAAGCTTTGATCAGAACCCTGGGTGTTGTGTCTGGAGTCTGACTGCTGGATGGAGCAGCATCACTGCTGCTGTTCTCTTTGGCTTGTTTTAAACTGCGGTACTCCTTATACAGCTCTGCAAAAACAAACACACTTTAGTATTATTATTACTGCAGTAAGACCTGTAACAGCTGATGATAGTTAGGACTTACTTTTTGTCTGATCTGGAGCTTGATCAATGTCCTCCTGCAAAGACAAAGCTTCGGTTAGCTTTTATGAAAAGGTAAACAAACCAGCAACAACAAACTAGAAATCACCTTGCTGGGTTTCCTCTGGTGCTGTTTGACGAATCTTTGCTCCCAGTTTTTCAGCAGGAGTTTCACCTCATTGTAGCGATCCATGTTGATCCGTTCAGTCAGTTCAAAGATCCGGACTAAACTTCTTTCTGTCAAGCTAACAGCTAAAAACAGGGTTTCTTTTAGGAATGAGCGCAGACTGACTCTGTTTTTTTAAATCGTAGTGCGTTTCGTTAGCGTTTAATACCTCTAATAAGTTGAACTTAGAAAGGCGAACCTTGTCATGTTTTTCAGCTTTATGACGCTCCGAATCAAACCGGAAGTGCTAAATGTTGATTTTCGCGCGCCCGTGTGTTGCCAGTTTTCTTCCCCGCATCCCCCAATCAGACCTTTACCTGCATAGGCGTTGAATTATTCATTCAGTTATTCATGTTTATGTATAGCTGTATCTGAATTGTGTCAAGATATATTTTAAGTGTTTAGTAAAGTCAAGAATGATTAAATATATAGTTAATGTGTAAAAATCGCCGTAAAATTTAAGAAATTTACTTCCTGCTGTATGAAAGTTTGAAAACAAAAACAAACTTCCAGGTAGAAATGAAAGGAACAGAGGTAGTTTTTAAGTTATTCATATGAAACAAAACTAAAATAATATATATACTTTTTGTTGAAAATAAAACATTTTTAATTTTTAATATTTATTACCATTTAATTTGATTTACAACTTTGAAACGGCAAATTGAAGCCATTTCTTGTTGTTTCAGCCCACTTCTTTTGAATGTTTTTTTTTTTCCAGTAATGTCTATCATATGCGTGGCTTCTAGTTTTATTCACCTTTAAAGGAGACATATGACTTTTTTTCCCTTAAATTATATTTGGTTTTATGGTTTATAAAAAAAATACATTTCTGAAAGCCTTTGCACAAAATCTCTCTCACATAAAGCGATGTTAGCAGTTTTATTCTTTATATTTTTAGTATCTTCCAGAATGAGCCGTTTCAGGGCTCTGTCACTTTAAGAAAACCAACTGTTGCTGGCCACACCCACCCATCCCCGCTCAGGCTGCTGTAAGCTGAGAAGCTCCGATAGCTGGGAGGGGCTCATGGTAGAGCCGTCTCCCGACACACCAAACTTTTGAACATGTCCTTGCATTGTTTTACGTGCCGTTTGCCATTTATTGATTTAAATAAACATCACAGAAACCATAATGTAAACCGTAAATGGAGTCAATTATTACATTATTATTACAAATCTTATAGATAATCTTACTTGAATCTGTGAGCTACTATGAGAAGATAAAAGAGGCATTTCATCAACGAACATCTTCAGACATGAATAAAACAGGACAACTGAGTGTAACAAATAAAATACTTTATTTCCTATAGTTTGTATAAAACTATGATAAGTTGGAGATAAATTGTACCAAAACGATTATGGCTCTGATAGTGAGGATGGATACATGTTATGATCTGATGTTTCTCAGTTCATTTCAGCAGTGAAACCTCATGGAAGTACGCTCCCAGCATCTTGGTTCCTTGGATGTAGTTCACTCTGAAAATAGAGATTTTTTTAAATTACAAAACATAAAAAATTCATTTAAATGTAAATAGCATTAAGAGCAATGCAGAAGTGATTGAATGAGTGACAAACCTGTTGAGCTTTTCATTCTGGGAGTGAGCGCCATCATCAGAGGATCCTACAGGAAGCAGCATGACGTTACGGCCTGTAGCCTCCTGGAAGGTGAGGGTGACGGGGATGCTTCCACCCTCGCGGGTCAGGTCCGGCTCAACTCCAAACACTGATAACAAAGAAGCAGGGAAGGAAAACAACCAGTTAATATGAAAGATAAGGGGAAAAATATTAACTTTGTAGCTTTTTACATTAAAAATTTTATTAAAAAGAAAAATGGCCCTGAAAACAGAATAATTTTTTCCTTAAAGTAGCAATCCGGGCAAGAACAAACCCCGCCCCCATTTCTTAGAGCCCCTGAAATTTAAATTAGGCGCTGCTCAGCATTAGCCAATAGCGTTCGACATCTGCTTACAGACAGATGTCATTCACAGAGCATGGGTGTGTTTGCCGAAGTACCTAGAAGGATGCAGAGTTGGCGACATTTCCTATGGTCAAGTAAGTCTTCAAAAATATTTATATATTTATAATATATATATGTGCGTGTGTGTGAATAAACAACATAACACAAGAATCATAATTGTAAAACAATGTGTTTTAGCTCTATTGATTGGCTGGAGGTGAACGTTCACGAGTGAGAGGCGTTGCTTCCAGCTGTAATCACGTAAACAGACAGAGGCGCAATACATTTTTCCACCTCTAGATGGTGTCCTCTGAGAAAAAACTCCAGATTTCCAATTGAAAGTGTGTCTGCCCTAGCCTGGCAAGCCATCCTATTTATGTAAATATATAATCTGGCCACGGCCAATAAACCGATAGATAGAGCTCGGTTGTGGTGTGGAATATATGGTTGTTTTTAAAACTGTCTCCACACGCAATTGGACAGCTCCAGGACCAATCAGAGCAACGAACAATATGATGCGTTCAGTGCTACGGCAATCAGTCAACGTGGGGAAGTTTGCAAAACACCACTGAAGAAGAAGAAGTAGCAAACACATCCTTTTTCTAAATAAATGACCTCTACCTGCTCCTGTCTCAAAGAAAAGCACAAGTCTAAATTGTCCAAAGTTGATGCCAAAGCCATTTCAAATGAGCGCTGATCCCAAGCCAACGCCATCTTTGTAGTTTTTTCCCCCATCGAAGCTCTGGCACTAACCCGCTCAGCATCTCTCTACAAACAGAGGGCGCTGTGATTGGTTGGATATAAAGTAGCTTGAGCCAATGGTAAACCTACTGAGTCTACAATGGAGAATGGCTAGACCGGCCTGCAGGGTCAAATGTTTTTGCTACTAAGGTTTTTCTAGATTTCTAGGCTATGCCTAATAGAGTATGCATCAACCTGAACTGGTAAAACTTTAATCAGCTGTTTGTGTTAAAACAATAAGTCGTGTGTTTTTGAGCCTGTACCTGTCTTCATGGCCTTTCGACCCGCCATGTAATGAGGGTGGTTGAAGTCAGACACCCAGGCTTTGGCCCCGTGGCCCATGTACACTTTCAGTTTGTTGGGGGTTCCCAATTCAGCAAACTTCTTCTGCACATGCTCGACCACCTTCATAACGAAAGAGAAACTGTTCGTAATCAACAACGCCAACACTGAACTTTCCATGGTTAAAATCTGTATCTCAGTGTTTACCTGCTTCTCCACAATTTTGGGATCCATGTCAGGGACAAGGCGAATGGAGAACTTCCCAATGACCTTACGGGGGATTACGGTCTTGGCCCCGGCTTCAGAGAAAGCCCCTTCAATGCCATGAAGAGAAAGAGATGGGTACCTCCAGCGGTGCATTAAGATCTGCTCCTATAATAAACACAAAAATTAGTTAACCAGAATAATTTGACACATTTTCGCTCGAGAAACATCACAACCCCTTTCCTTACCTTGGTATCGTGTAGCAGGTGTCCAACTCCTACATCTTTGCAGTACTCACTCAAGTCAAAATCAATCTTCTCATAAAGCTTTTTCTCCTCTTCCGTCAGGGGGGCCACATCGTTGTACATCCCAGGAATCAGAATCTTCCCCTTTTTGTCAACCAGGGAGCCTGTAAGTCAACATGTCAATGGTAGAACTCCAAACAGCAGAGTCACTAGTGGCTTTACTTACCCATGAGAGAAATGAGATCCGTCATGGCCTCGTGAACAGAGCCACCAAACACGCCTGAGTGCAGGTCTTTATCACCGCACTCAACCTTCAAATGAAAATATAAAAGTAAATATATTTCATTATCATAAAACACCCGAGTAAAGGATAAAACTGGGGATGTGAGGCTCCACCTCAACAAAGAAATAGCAGATTCCTCTCAGGCCGTAGGTGATGCAGGGTTTGGTCTTGCCCAGCCAGTAGTTGTCGGAGATGCAGACGTAGTCGACGTCTTTGAAAAACGAGTCTTTTCGAGCAAACACCAGATCGTCCAGGCCCTCCGATCCAGATTCCTCCATCCCCTCGAAGCAGAATTTGATGTTGATGGGAAGCTCCTGCAAGAACAAAACAGAAATATCAAAGTAGAATCGTAAAACTTCAAAGCTGTTCTCGTCTGAAAAATAACTTCCTGGGTGTGGAGACTACGACTCTTCTAAGGTTCAACAAATCCTGGGATGCGTAACCTTTTTAAACCTAAAGGTGAGTCACATCAGTGCACAAGGAAAACACTTTGGTTTAATAATTACGCAGGTAGATTTACATTTTACTCAAGACCTTTGACCAGAGGAGGCAGCTCTGAGTAAGACAAAAGCAGAGGAACGCTGCACTTTAACTCAGATGACTAGTTTCTCAGAATGATTCTTAAAAGTGGGGTAGGAGATGTTTTTGGGGAGAATTTTTTGCCATATTGCTTGAAATGATTTTCACATACTGATGGCAACCAATAAATCAAATGTTTTGTTGCAAAAAATGAATAATTCTAATTGCCTCTGAAATGTAAAACCCTGGAAAAACCCTATCCAATCACTGTGAACGTCCCATTCTAAATGATTGGATCATGATTTATCCATCAAACTGCCCTCTGCCCCTACCCTCTCTTTGAGCACGAGAGCGAGTCTGAGGATCTGAGGAGGTTTGAGGTTGGTTCTGAAAGTTTCGATCTGTTGTTCGTGAAGTTTTCCCAGATTGATGGTGGCACTGAGCTGCTGTGAAATTACAAATTGTCTCGTTTTTCACCATAAAAACTCCACTCAATATTAGCTAGCATACTAGACTGTTATATAGTTACGTAGGTGCGTTACGTTGGCAGAAAAGGTGCCAACGACAGGTCAAAAAGGTAAAACCGAACCCTTGGGGACAAGCATTGAGTGTTAGAGGGGTTAAGCCTTAAGAAAGGGGGTTGGGCCTTTGGATTGTGCTTTTTTCAAATTGTAACTTGCTTGAATTGCAAGAAAAGCATCTCCTAAATCTAATGATCGTTTAGAAAATAAATCCTCGTTCTACAGGAGCACTTCCATCTCTAAATGTTCCGTATTCTTTTAGCTTTGAGTTATGTGCAAAAACCGAGCCAGACAAAAGCTGGCTCTGACAAAAGTACACAAACATGTAGAGACATGCTAATCCTCAAATAGAAAGTAATGCATCAGCACTGCATTTTTACTGTGAAGGTAAAGGTCAAGTCTCTAACCAACGTGAAGTCCTTACATTTACACTTTGGCATCCAAAAAAGATGCTCTCAATCTCTACTGTACCACTTTAAACTTCCAGTGAGACACTTGAGTTTTGTTTTTGACCAAATGTGAAACAAAAAGTAACTTCAGGATCAGCGCTACATCCGCTAATCATTTCAGCTGACATCTCACTGGATTTTCATTCCTCCAAAAGCAGCATTTATGGTACTAAAACTAACTTTTCATTGTACCTGATTGATCCAAAGAGGTTTAAATAAAGGTAACTGGACTTCTTTGGTTTCTTTGCATCTATCTTCACTGAGAAGATGGTTTGAGAAAAGAGTAAAGGACGCTATCTATGTCAAATGGGAAAGACCTACATTAACCAGAGGAGGAGGCCTCAGGTTTCACCTCTCCAGCACCTATAATGCAGCTCTAAACCTAATTCCAAACCAGTTTCAGTCTAGGTCACACCCTCCTGCATCTAATCAATACAACGATTCCGACACAATAGGGCCTAATGACATCAACGACTCCTCAGGGGGTATTTATAGGTAGCTTCTGCTCCTTAAGCAGCAATAGACAGCTACAGTTTGACCCTCCCATATTCCAGTCACATTTGACAAAGCTCCTTGGATGTGACGCCTTCAAGAAACCAAAGAAGTCCAGTTGCCTTCATTCGAACCTCTTTGGGTTTCCATGACCTGGATGACTGAGAACCTTCACCAGCTTACCTGATTGATCTTTTGATAGGCCTCAATACAGTTAAACCATGCCAACACTGGACCCTTGTCATCTGTGGATCCTCTCCCATACATTTTACCTACAAAGAGAAACGTTATCTTTAGACCTTTACGGGATCTTTCAATATCTGCGTTTACATGGACACAAGTAATCGGAATAAAAATGCGTCATGTAAACAAGCCATTCGGAAAACTCTGACCCGGTGAAACTCAATCGGATCAACTTTTCATTCCGATTGAGACGGCTGAGTTATGCCGATTGTTAATTTGATCATGGTGCAACACTTATTCCCATTGTGGGTCATTACCGCGCATGTCAGTTACGTCATACGTATACGTACATTTCGTCACCGTCTACGGAAGTTGGATGAAAGCAACGCGGGCGTGAAACAAAACTGCGTTGCTAGATGTGCTTAAAGAACTAAAAATAAAACCACGCTCTGAAGAACATCGTACTGCTCCATTTTGATATGTACGCAGCCATGTTTGTTTACAGCGGAAGTCCGCTACTTCTTCTTCTACGACCTTTTCGGTGTATTGGATCACTCTACGCATGACAAAATGATTGATTCTGATCGAACTTATGATGAACGTAAACACTTGACATAATCGGATTCATTTTTCCAGGGCCCATGTTTTCTAATCCGAATAATGATCGGATTAAAGACATTTTGCACATGTAAACGCAGTTTTAAAGCAACAGTCCGCAACATTTACACCTTAAAATTATGCGTTTTTGTAAAGTTTTTGCATTATACTATTATCTATTATGTTCATTTTCATACCTGTGATAGTGCCGGGGGGTCCCACGTCTGTTTACTGCGCTATACAGTTTTTGAGCTTCGGGTAGCCGTAGGATGTACTGACTGGGTGTCATTTTACGGCAAAATATGGCAAGCCAAAGGGATAAAAAAGGCAAGCGTTCTAAACGTGTGTCATGTCCGCCAAAATGCGCGTCCTAAATGCGCGTTTTGACGCCAAAGGGGGCAAAAACTCACGTGTTCTAAAGCGAGCATTATGACATAATGCGAGTGTAGAACTCACATTTTTTTCATCCCTTTGGCTTGCCATTATTGTATAACGTAGACTCTGTGTTTAGCGGCGGCAGATTCACCAAAGAAAGATAGAAATCCCTTATCAGAGGAAAATAGGAAAAGAAAAGGAGAACGTCATAGAGCAAGAGCAAAGACCAGAGTTATTATTGGGCCGTCTTTTCCTCGCTGGAGAGCTCTTTTAGAAAGAACGACATGAACTACGGACTCTAACCTAGCCGTGCTGCTAATGGATAGGAAAGTAATAAATGATTTCACCAGAAAACTAAACTTGTTCAAATGTATTTTTCACCCCATTTAGAATTATGATGATGAGATAAGATAGGAGGCTAGTGTTCAGGGACAAACTAATAAAGGCTGAACTAAACAGAGCTGAGTAGACAGGAAACAACCAGAAGGAAGTAGATATCAGCTGACGATAACCACGAAGAACACAATATCAGTTCTCGCACGAGTTTCTCCAAAAAGAAAAATAAATCCGAAAGTAAACCTAAGAGCTGCTTTATACATCAGCTACAGCAGTGGAAAGTCTGGTTTTACTTGGCAGACGACCAACTGACTTCACTTTTACTGATTTTCTTTGTGAGCAAAAAACAAAAATAAAGACTTTTGTATGATTTCCTTTTATTATTCCAGACCCCAGCTGATGATTTAGGCAATGATTTAGCAGTTAAAGGGAAGTTAAGCTGATCATTCTTTATAAACCATCTGCCAACATTCAGTTCATCTGAATGGTGATTAAAGCCCAGATAAGACGACGAAGCTCGACCCTGAGAACACGAGGATTGGAATGGACTTTGGAAATATGCAGCAGGTCATGATTTGATCACAGGTATAATGTTGCTTAAAGCACAAAGATCACACATGAGCATAAAGTTTAAATATCAATGAGGAAAACCAGTTTGTGCAGCTAGTGTTACTGTAGTAGTGATATGATATTAGATGTATGTTATTCAGAGACTGGTGTAAGCTGTGCTGGAATCAGAAACCTTAAAATTCAGCTGGTCTGGTTTTGTCTTACGTCTCCAAACAGAACTCCTGACTGACCGTGTGACTGCCAGGAAGACGGCTTCAGTTTGAGCTTTCTAACTTTCCAGGTCATGTTACAAAACACAGAGAGAAAGGAAGAAACGTGTTCTGCTCTCACCGTCTTTCTCCACCAGAGTGAAAGGCTCCGTGTCCCAGCCGTCCTCGAGCTGAGCCGGCTGGACATCGAGGTGACCGTAGATACAAACCGTGTTCTTCTTTGGGTCTGAGCCCAAACTCCCCAGGACGATGGGAGGCAGCGGGATCTCCTCTCCAGAAGGAAGCTGATTAATAAAAGTGTAATTACAATAATTGTATAGATGTTGGCAAAAAAGTGCAAAACACAACACCTGAAGTACACTTTTACCTTTTGTTTGCCAATATCCACCAGCTCCACCGTTCCCCCCAGCTTCTCGATGTCTTTGGCGGCCATCTCCATCATCTTTTTGATCTCGCCACGCTTCTCGGGCCAAGCAGACACACTCTGGACGCCGACCCATTCTGCAAGGCGCTGGAAAAGTAAAATTAAGATATATTCAGATTCAAATGAACTCCAGTAATAGTTAACATGTCTCATTTACAATGCCTGCACATGCAAACTAAATATGCAATAAATAAAGAGGATTCTCTGTCAGGATGATCTTACCTTCACATAGAGGTCCTGGTTTTCATCCACATACTTAAAAAGTGCAGGGAGGTGGGCCATTTCTGACAACAGGAGCTGAGGGATCAACAAGCAGAGCGGTGTGAGTCTACCTCTGACTCTCAGCTGTCTTATGAGAGGCTTTTAAACAAGTAGGCCACGCCCACCAGAAAACCTGCTGACTGCTGCTGGATTTGCAGCTTCTCTGTCATACACACGAGGACAAAGTGCTGGGCATGCATTTTTTGGCTAAGAAGTTGAATTCATTATGATCTTTTGCCTTTTTGGCAGAAATGGCATTTTTATTTACTTGCATGATTGTTAATAAGTCTCATACAAGAAATGCTAGTGTTACCTTTAAGGTAATTGTAGATTTTTAGAATTTACAAAATGGTTTAGGGAGGAAAACTCAAAAATGGGCATGAACAGACGTAAAATAGGCTGATTGATATTTTTTCCCCTTTTATATGTCTATATGTAGTTTAATTTTGTTTTAAATGTCACTTTTGTACATTTATGTTGTGTACTACTGCCCTATAATATGGCAACATACCCTAACCCTCTTATGGTCGTGACTTTTGTTATAAACCATTTAAAATAACACACAAGGTTTAAAAAAATACAGTGAGCGAATTGTTTCTATTTTTATAACAAGAACTTTAGACATGTCTGATTGAATTTGCGCCAACATAAAGAAAGTGAAATCAGTCTAATTACACGTTCGTAACTGTAGCGCTAGCTTAGTTGTGACGTAGGCACGCCATAACTCATTGATAGCTAGCATTACATGAAAAAATTCCGGTTTTAAACCAACCTCTGCGGTTTATCAGTCCTTCCCTTCGTCTTTCCGTCCAGTTGGTGTCCACACGTGACTCTTCTCATGTGACACACACTTCCTGAGTTTGCGTGGATCAAGCATAGACAATTTATAGACCCCGCGTGAATGCAAGTGTCTATCGTCGCTGATGAGCGGTGGCGCCGCCATCTTGGATCGGTCGGGCCACCCTCTCTTTGACAGAGGCATTGAAGGGTCAGCATGTTAAAATCAACCATAACTCCTTGAATACTAAATCGATTTTAATGCAGTTTTTTTCTCTGCAAACTTTACACATGTACCTCTGATACAGAACACACGTTTTAACGTTTTTAATCATACTGGGTTTAGTCTGGGTACATAGGTAATCTTGTCCAGTACTTAGTGTTTGATCCTTTTTCTATAAGTTGACACTAAGAATTACAGTCAAAACAAAGAGAATCAAAATAATTTTAAAAAGAATCACACAAGTGTGCGAGATATATGGTAGGTGTTTTTAAAACACATTTAAACACACAAAAACACACTCAATATATGATGTCTATGGGCACAAGAAAGCAGAACTTTCGTGGCCCTTAAGAGATCCACTATTCAGCATGTTTTAGCTGTGTTTAGCATGTGCTCAGTTAGACAAAAATCAATACTAGAATTAAGCCTTTGATTTAGACTATTTGAAGCTTTAAAGGGCATTGAATGTTCATTGGACTTCATCAATGTGATATTTGAATGAGTAGCATTATATTTCATTAGGAAAACTCAGTTTTCAAAAAACAAAATCCATATAAAAAGGATTAATAGTGTCATTACCATTTACAAATCCTCCAAAATGTGTACTTGCTCTATAGATTAATGGCGGGCACTTCTTCTGTGAAAGAAATAAAAAAGAAACCAAGCAACAGCTGGCCCTTTAACTGAGACTTTTTGTAACTGAAATGTTTAAAACACAGTCCTGCTTGATTTTGACATTTTCATCACATCTTAGCTTTTTGTTCACTACACATTTTACAATTTAGATCATTGTGGTGACCAGGATTAGTGTACTTTTTGTCTCCTTGCCCCAGCAGAGCAGAAATAATGAGAACACAATATTAAAGAAAAAAAAAAGAAAGAAAAGCAAAGATTTCCTGAAGCATAATATATATAAAATATTATTTATTTTTGCACTTTGACTCATATCCATTAGGTGTTTGAATCCTTATAGGTCCTAGAAGAAAAAAGAAAAAGAAAAAAATGGTTAAAGATGAAAATGTAAATATTTGCAAAAGTTTGGAAACTCACTTTTCCATCAAAGCATTGCTCTTCACAAGGCTTTTCTGAGGGTATACAAACTGTTACAGAGCACATGAAGTAAATCTGTGGAGGACAACAAATTCCCAAGAGACAAAGAGGTAGTATTAATCATTACAACACTTTTGATTTTTTAATTACTCAAAAACAGACCGGAAGTCTCCTGAAATCCTAAAATGAAAGGTTGGTGGAGTCAGTGGTTGTGATCCAGAAAACTGCAACTCACTTCTTCATTTAGGTACATGTTTGTTTTCTGATCCATAAACTGGAAAGCTTCCACTGTAAACCGTCTCTGATGACGATTATTGGAAGAGTCGTTGACTTTAAGGATGGACACAGTTGGATCGTTGGGATTTGCACATCTGCAAATACAAACATGAATGTTACAAGATGACCCTGAACACAACCTTCTTCCAATGACATTCATGCTTACCCTTCGTGAATCAGCACCAAGGCATTCTTGGCAGAGCGAGGGTAAGCCAAGCAGTAGTTGACAAGAATGACTGCATCTGGTTTAGGAGATCTCAGATTTAGCTCAAGATACACAGGACGACCAAGGAGCAGCTGCAAGGGCTGGTGGTACGTGGGAAAGTAACTGGAATATGTGTAATCTGTTGGGAAAACACAAACAAAACGCAATCTTTTTAGAAGTCTGAGCATTCATACATCTCTTCCTATCAAACAGATTTGGAACACATAAAAGCTAGTAGATAAAAATGAACTCCTGACTTTTAGCAATCTTTAACTCCACGTCGTATAATCCACTGGAGATGATCGATGACGGCAGATTAGAAGACGTAGTCTTGACCATGTAGCTGACGCTAGCTAATGACTTCTTTGCAGCAGCATCACCATGTTTGCTATAGCGACACTCAATCATAAACCTGCAGAGGAGTTTAAAGTCCAGACAAACAAAAATTAACATACAAAGAGGGAATCGTGATCATCATGAGATGCAGCACCAACCTGAGGGGATCAGTTCTTGTAATTATTCCGTACTTGAGGTTGAATGCGTTGATGGTAGTCTGCACTTCAATCAGGTGGACGTTCATGTCACCAACTTCCTGTCCAGAAAAAGAAAAAAAAACTGAAGTCGTCTCAAATTGGACGGAAAATAATACAAAAAGTACCAAGTGAAGCCAGAAATAATTTTACTATAGGTAATAAAAGATTAATTACAATACCAATGAAATGCAGTGTTTCAGTCAGAGTGCAAAAGAATGGACAATTCTGACCAATGGAGAGCTGATTTTTTGTTTACTCTGCAGTGCAGAGCAACCAGAAGACAATTTGTGATGGCATTTTGTCTTTCAGGAGCTCTACCAAAAACATTTACAAAAAGAAAGTCAGAATCTAAGAAGTTATTGGCCATTATTTTTCTAAAGATGAGATACACTCAAAAGCCTCAGTTTTACAGAAATGCAGCATCTTTAGATCAAAATGAGGACTGGTGTAAACAAAGCATTTAACGGTGCATGAGATGGAAATCAGACACTAGAGCAGAGTAGAGACTGGTCAATAGAGGTCAGGTATGAACAGCAACATCCTCAGGACCTTATACAGGTGTGCAGTGGAAGTCACATCGACAGCCTGCATCACTGCTGGTACGGCAGCTGCACAACGGCAGAGAGACAGGTGTTCAAATCTGCACAAAAGACCATCGGATGCAGATTACCATCAATTTCTGAGCTCTACACGATGCAGGGACAGAACTCGGTGCATTGTCAGTGACCCCTTTCACCCTGCACATGGTCTCTTAACCCCACTTTCAGACAGAAGGCAGCAGTCTGAGGGCAAAAACCAACAGACTGAAACCCTTTCTACCCCGACACAATCAGGATAGTAAACAGTGGAACTCCGTTTCACTTCACTCTCACAAGTTATGACTGAACACACATTACTCCACAATGCTGCCCTTTTATTATATTTTTGCTCTCATCCAAAATCAATCCAATTTACCCTTTCCTGCACTGGTTGCCAGTTCGTTTTAGAATTTATTTCAAGATTTTTTTCTAGTTTTTAAATGTTTTAATGGCCGACATGTTGCCAAGAGTTCCCGGGTCGACCAAGCTTTTTCTGTTGCTACTCCCAACGCCTTTCCTCTTGGTATAAGGAATCAGAAACGACCAACCCAACCTTTATAGGTTTTTGTTTAGCTCTTATTAACTGGTTTATTATTTTTGTCTTTTTGGTTTGAGTGTTCTTGTTGATTGACCTGTACAGCACTTTGGTCTCTCTGAGGTGGTAAATATTAATTTAATTTTTCACAATATGCACCTTGACCCAAGTATGTGGTTTCATTCTATCATAGTTGTATCCTTTATAAAAAGCACTCCTTTCTATAGATACTCAGTTGCAAAGACTGCGGAGCCAAAATAAGTACAACCCCCCCAATAAAAGGTCACCATTTCAGTCCAAAGCACCAGATTCCAAAACTGTTATGGGGCAACTTACATAAGAATGATCTCCACAATCTCCAAGTTTGACTTTAAAGATGGCGACCTCAGCATTAACGATGGCCGGTTTACAGAGGTGACCCCCAGGAATCACAAGTTTTCTGGGGTCAAAAGGGATGAGTGCACAATCATGGCGGATGGCAAAGACAAAGTGGTGATCTGCAGTGCATTCTACAAGGAGCAGGATGAAATGAACACAAGTTGTTGAAATTCATAATATTTGCATCTCTAAACTAAAAGTCTCACCATCAAGAGGGTAATAGCAGTTGTTTTTTGAAAAATCCACACAGCACCCTCTTTTCTCACAGCTTGAAGGAGATATTCTTGAGTGACCACATGGAATTCGCTCTTCAACGTCAACAGCACACTCTGGAAAGACAAAATCCCACAAGAGAGTTCACAATTCACCTTTCAACTCCTTCATACAAGAATTTACACTTACTGTGAGGCTTTTGAAGATCAGGTGTTCCACTTTTATAGTTCCAGTCCACAGGGGAGTCAGGCACCGATTTTCCCATCGATGGTGGAACAGCAAGTTCATCAATCCACTGTCTTAGTATGGCGGATTCTGGTCTGTCGGTAGATGTTGGGGATGGAGTCGTTCGGTGAGCACACTTCGAAGGCTTGGCAGTGACTGCAGCTGGAGTGGTGCTTGGTCTATCACACTTTGTGTGTCTGCTGAAAAAACGAGGCAACTGGCCAGCGTCAAACTTTGTACTTTCAACACAGAATACAGCGAATTCTCTGGTCTGTCCGGAAACGCTAACGGACAGCTGGAGACTGTAAATCTGTAATGATTTTAAAACAGAGACAACGTGCTGGTTAAAGCAAAAGCATGTAGTTCCGCGTAAAGACAGAAGCAATTGTTTTTAGCAACCTACATCTTCCGCGTCTTCCTTCACGTTGCACCCTGTGAAGCCTACAGTCAAGATGTTCTTGAGATGGTTCAAGTGAAACCCACAAGTCTCTGGAGCATCCTCCACAGAAATGTTCTTAGAACCTGGAGAACGATGAAGGTAACAACTTTAAATATAGCGTTCATTAGAAATTGAAAATGTAAGAATTGGAGTTAAAGTTCATACCCACAACTTGAACCAGACTTAGTTGACCTGGCGGCAGAGTAATCTGGAAACTTCCTTCACTACAAACCACATCTATCCCTTCAGAATTTGAACCAACACAGCCAATCCAGGTCTTTGGAGAGATATCTACAAACTCCACACGGAAGTCGACGTTTTCAGCATCAGGGCGATTGCTTCCAACAGAATCGTCCTCGTCTAGGCGGTTGGTAAAGAGGTCGACCAATTCACTGGTTGCAAGACCTGCGATTTCATCGGGAACTTCATCTTCATAGTCGTCGTAGTCATCATCTGGAGGAGAGGAGTTGTTATGCAATGGCGATAATAATTGTTAAATACTCACTCAGGATAGGTTTCAACCTTTGGTTTCCTCAAGTGACCCCTTACGAGAAGTTTCACCAGCAGAAAAACCTTTGGGTTCTAGAACTGGAGATGTTTCATTGGTAGCCACACTTTCAGCTTCTTCAAAAACCTCATCTTCATAATTGTAAAGATCAGAGATGTCATCGTTATTATCTGCAAGAGAGAGCTAGTGTTACAGCATTTCTCATTATGTATGTGACTAAAAGTGCTCCAAAGAATTGATAAAAGCCAGCATACGTGAGCTTCTCTATCCTTGCAAGCGTTTTTCCATCTTTGCTTAAATCAAAAAATGGCCTGTATTTGTATAGCACCTTCTTAAGGCTCTACAACCCCCCAAGGCGCTTCACAACACAATCAGTCATCCACACATTCACATGCTGGTGATAATGAGCTACAATGTAGCTACAGCTGCCCTGGAGCGGACTGACAGAGGCGAGGCCCGCCGTACACTGGTGCCACGGGTCCCTCTGACCACCACCAGCAGGCAAGGTGGGATTAGTGTCTTGCCCAAGGACACAGCAATCCTCTCTGGTGGGAGCCAGGATCGAACCTGCAACCTTCCGATCACTGGACAACCCTCTACCTCCTGAGCTGATTTCCCAGCATCTCACAATGGCGATGATTTGCATATGCATGAGTAGTATATGATCCTCAAAAATACATGTTCACCTTAATGTTTATCCTATTTCAACTGACTTGTGATTCACTAAATGTCCATCATCTTTAAAATGAAAGGAAGCACCTTAAAGAAGTGAGCTTTTAAAAAAAACAATCGGGTCACCACTGGCTTGGGGGGGGGGGGTCCTCAATTGATCTTCTTTGACCTAATAAAACTTTAAATCTGTTAATTATGACATTTTATTTACTTATCTTCATCTTAAATAAGCAGTCTTGTTTTAAATTCACTCAGTTTCCTTGCTCTACCAGCCATCCACCACCTGAGCACACCTGGACGGCGTCACTCATCCTTTGTTTACCTGCCGGTTCGCTCCACCGGCCAGTCTCGTAAAACTTGAGAAGCTCACTCTTGCTGATCCGATCCCATCCCCGAACCGACACCAGCAGCAGAGTCAGAACCAGCAGCTGCTCCACCCGCTGCCAAGCCATATGGATCCAAATGAGAGCCGTTAACCACCTGAGCGCCGGATTAAGACGGAGCTTCCGGTCCCGTCTCATCTCAGGATAATTGGTTGAACCTGTTAGCTCATCTTCCGGGTTGTAAACCCACCCACTGCAGGCCAGTATGTTTATTTGTTAAATCAAAACTTTAAACGTGTTTGATTTAAAAAATAAAATATTATCTCATAATATAGCCGTTTCTCGTTTAGTTTGAATTAGCTGCATTTAGCTTAGCATAAGCTTATGATTGTGTTGTTCATTTACCTCCAGGTAGGAATAGTTTTTGACAAATTAGCTTTGTATGCTAATCCATGCTAATTAATACAAAGCTGAGGGGAGAAGGTGCTGGAAAAACACAAATATCAGGCTAGTTGTAGCTAATTTATCTCAATGTTGTCATTTTCCAATTAGCTTGAATTAGCTGGTTAGCTTAGCAAATTAGCTTTATATGCTAATTTGTGCTTATTTCAGGGTTCGTACGGGTGCTTGAAATCCTTGAAAATGCTTGAATTTCAATAACGTGTTTTCAAGTTATGGAAAGTGCTTGATTTCTGTATTGAGTCCTGGAAAATGCTTGAAAAACAAACTGCACGGTTTTGTTTATAAGATCACCCAAGTTAGTTTGATGAAAAAACTCAATTTGTTATTTTTGTTAACGTTAAAAACTAGAGAGCGATTATTTCGCTTTTAGTAAACACGGGTGCGGCTGCTCTCAGAGGGTCCGCTCCTTTCTGTCACACCGGTCTGTTAGCAGCAGGCTCCTCCTACTATAGAGACCAGCCTCTGGACTGGCGGTGTACGCTGGCTTCGCTATGAAGCAGACCTACTTTACCGATGAGACTTTTATGCTAGTAGCCTCGTGTGTGAGAGCGCTGCTTTGGGTATGGGATCCAGCTGGTCCTTCTGTGATAATTAGTTATGAAACCAAGACTGGAGTAGAGCAGGGAACAAAAAAAAAAAACGGTAAGAAATCTCTTTTTCAGTGCTAAAAAGTCTGTTATGAACCGCAAAGCCCCGTTCCTCCTGCTGCAGCTAGCCCACGTCAGACGTCGGCTGCATCATTCACAAACTTTGTTTACAAAACACCTCCGAGTTCACGAACTAATAAAATACCGAAAAAAATCAAAGTTTTGACTGCATCTGGGAAAGTAAACAGCAGCAGAGCTAACTGTGTTCAGGTTTGTCACTAAACATGTAAATACCAGTAATTTAATGAAGCACCTTGTCGTTCATGGCATCTATTTGTGAGCAGAAGCATGGACCGTGTTTGGCTGAGAAAGCAGACCCGAGTTCACGTGGCAAGCCATTTGATCATTTAATCAAAAGCTAGTAATTTCTATTTTACATAGAAACAATATAATTAATCCTAGTCCAGGTCATATTCTTTCTAGTCACAATTCAAACTAAATATATCAACAGCTATTTTTACTAGCAGAAATACAATCCCTATTTGTTCATCGAGTATAATTATTTATTTTCATCAATTAATGGTTCTGCAGATGGAGGGAGGGTTGTGATCAGATATTTCAGTAATGGGTGGTAATAGTCCGAAATTTAGCAGGAGCAGGATTTTAAACACAGCTTCTATAAGAGCTGCAAAAGTAGGAGCAAACCTTGACCTTAGACACATTTCAAAATGTAAAATGTGATGTTTTTATTTACTTTGTCCCTGCTTTGTGGAATATTACAAGATAATATTTATAATTATGTTCTGATCACATTTTTTTTGCCCCCGATCCATGTCATAGGATTTTGATACCAAGTCCCAATCCAACACCTCAGCAATGCATTCAGTTAATAAGAAGAAAGTAGAAAACATCCAAGTTGTCCTTTCAGATTTATTTATTTGTAACTTGGAATTTAATAGAATACTTTATTTGTCTGAAACCAAACAGTAACAGAAATTTGTCTTTTAACAGGCCTCAACTTCCTGTTTTGATGTAATTTCCTCAGATTAGCTGCTAAAAAACATCACTCTGTCAGGAAGAACATTGATAATAAATGTGTTAATATTAGGAATATGTTTGATAATAGCCTCATTGCTCATAATTCAAATTGTTTAAATAGTATGTGGCAGTGTTTTGCAATAAGCATTACTATGACTGTATCCATGTTACGGCCCGCAGGCTCGCTCTTCCTTGCACAACACTATGGGGTTCCGAATGTGCCAAAAATGTGTCCTTGGATTCTGCTGCATTGTGGAGTAACATGTCATGACATTTAACATCATC